>JAVTVY010026887.1:0-11412 GCA_036873755.1 Hanleya hanleyi | reverse complement strand
TAGGACTTAGGGTTAGGTAACTTTCATACTATCAAGTTCAGGTTCGTTTCAGCTATAAAAAAAATTATTTCTCCACCAAAGTGTAGTTTCTCTAGTCGGGGTTAGGGAGGAATGTATGTGAATTCGAGTGTCAAAGCGGGAGTTAGGGACAAATGTACTTGAAGTTGAGTGTCAAAGTGGTGTTAGGGAGGAATGTACGTGAAGTCGAGTGTCAAAGCAGGGTTAGGGAGGCTTGTATGTGGAGACGAGTGTCAAAGTGGTGTTAGGGAGGAATGTACGAATAGCCGAGTGTCAAAGTGGTGTTAGGGAGGACTGTACATGAAGTTGAGTGTCAAAGCGGGTGTAGGACTTAGGGTTAGGTAACTTTCATACTATCAAGTTCAGGTTCGTTTCAGCTATAAAAAAATTATTTCTCCACCGAACTCTGTAGTTTGTCAAATCGGGGTTAGGGAGGAATGTATGTGAATTCGAGTGTCAAAGCGGTGTTAGGGAGGAATGTATATGAAGTTGACTGTCAAAGTCGTGTTAGGGATGGATGTACGTGAAGTCGAGTGTCAAAGCGGGTTTAGGACTTAGGGTTAGGTAACTTTCATACTATCAAGTTCAGGTTCGTTTCAGCTATACAAAATATATTTCTCCGCCTAAGTCTGTAGTTTGTCTAGTCGGGGTTAGGGAGGTATGTATGTGAATTCGAGTGTCAAAGCGGAGTTGGGGACAAATGGGAAGTGGAGTGTCAAAGTGGTGTTAGGGAGGAATGTACGTGAAGTCGAGTGTCAAAGCAGAGTTACGGAGGGCAAATAGTTTGACAGACTGATGCCCTGGCAGGAGAATAGTATTGCTCCCCCACATGTGTCGTTTTAACACTGTCGTCTTACAAGGAAAAATGGTCCGCATAATATTTTCAACAATAGCTGTTACATGTACATGTTTCAATGAAAAGTGTCTTCTTTAGAAAAATTCATATACAAGTACATGCATGATTTCCCACAGGGAGACCTCCACCAATCAGGAAGATCGGTATATAACAACACTAAACATTGCTGTCACATGATTTAATCAAACTGTCGTTTTCAGAGTGTCGCTGTAGAAAATATACATATCTTATGAAGTGTCGTTTTTAACACTGTCTTGGAAGTGAGAATAGACCTGATAACATTTCCAACCCTCACTTTTAACAGTTCAATGAAACTGTCGTTTTTACAGTGTCGCTGTAGAAAGTTTGATCAACTGTATATAATAACACAGATCATTGCTGTCACATGATTTAATCAAAGTGTCGTTTTCAGAGTGTCGCTGTAGAAAATATACATATCTTATGAAGTGTCGTTTTAACACTGTCGTCATACAAGTGACAATGCCCCTGGTAATATTTTCAACCATGCTTTATATATAGTATATAATTCAATGAAAGTGTCGTTTTTAGTGTGTCGCTGTAGAAAATATACATATCTTATGAAGTGTCGTTTTAACACTGTCGTCATACAAGTGACAATGCCCCTGGTAATATTTTCAACCATGCTTACAATATATAATTCAATGAAAGTGTCGTTTTTAGTGTGTCGCTGTAGAAAATATACATATCTTATGAAGTGTCGTTTCCCAGACTGTCGCTCTGGCAGGAGAATATTCCTGCCCCCTCATATATGTCGTTTTAACACTGTCGTCTTGGAAGTGAGAATAGACCTGGTAATATTTTCAACCATACTTACAATATTTAATTCAATGAAAGTGTCGTTTTCATAGTGTCGCTGTAGAAAATATACATATCTTATGAAGTGTCGTTTCCCAGACTGTCGCTCTGGCAGGACAATAGTCCTGCTCCCAGACATGTGCCGTTTTAACACTGTCGTCTTACAAGGGACAATGGTCCACATAATATTTCCAATCATAGCTGTTGCATGTACATGTTTCAATGAAAAGTGTCATCTTTAGAAAAATTCACAAGTAAATGTATCATTCACACAGGGAGACCTCCACCAGTCAGGAAGATCAGTATATAACAACACAGAGCATTGCTGTCACATGATTTAATCAAACTGTTGTTTCCAGTGTCTCGCTGTAGAAAATATACATATCTTATGAAGTGTCGTTTTAACACTGTCGTCATACAAGTGACAATGCCCGTGGTAATATTTTCAACCATGCTTACAACATATAATTCAATGGAAGTGTCGTTTTTAGTATGTCGCTGTAGAAAATATACATATCTTATGAAGTGTCGTTTTAACACTGTCGTCATACAAGTAACAATGCCCCTGGTAATATTTTCAACCATGCTTACAATATCTAATTCAATGAAAGTGTCATTTTTAGTGTGTCGCTGTAGAAAATATACATATCGTATGAAATGTCGTTTCCCAGACTGTCGCTCTGGCAGGAGAATACATGTAGTTCTGCTCACCCATATGTGTCGTTTTAACACTGTCGTCTTAATAGGGAGAATGGTGCGATTAATATTTCCAACCATAGCTGTTACATGTACATGTTTCAATGAAAAGTCTCGTCTTTAGAAAAACCCAAATACATGTACATGTATAATTTCACACAGGGAGACCTCCACCAATCCGGAAGATCGGTATATAACAACACAGGTATATAACAACACAGAGCATTGCTGTCACATGATTTAATCAAACTGTCGTTTTCAGAGTGTCGCTGTAGAAAATATACATATCTTATGAAGTGTCATTTTAACACTGTCGTCTTGGAACTGAGAATAGACCGATAACATTTTCAACCCTCACTGTTAACGGTTCAATGAAACTGTCGTTTTTACAGTGTCGCTGTAGAAAGTTTGATCAACTATATAATAACACAGACCATTGCTGTCACATGATTTAATCAAAGTGTCGTTTTCAGAGTGTCGCTGTAGAAAATATACATATCTTATGAAGTGTCGTTTTAACACTGTCGTCGTACAAGTGACAATGCCCCTGGTAATATTTTCAACCATGCGTACAATATATAACTCAATGAAAGTGTCGTTTTTAGTGTGTCGCTGTAGAAAATATACATATCTTATGAAGTGTCATTTTAACACTGTCGTCTTACAAGGGACAATGGACCTGATAATATTTCCAACCATAGCTGTTACATGTGCATGTTTCAATATAATGTATGATCCCACGCAGGGAGACCTGGAGCCACCAGTCACGAAAATCCACTGTATATAATAACACAGAGAATTCTCGTGCTCCCTTACATGGAGTAACAACCAAAGATTCCTACCTCCCTTAGTTCATCCAATCATTCCTTCATCCCATCATTCCTTCATCGCTCCATCCAATCATTCCTTCCTCCCTCCATCTAATCATTCCTTTCTCCCTCCCTCCATCTAATCATTCCTTTCTCCCTCCCTCCATCTAATCATTCCTACCTCCCTCCCTCCATCCAATCATTCCTACCTCCCTCAGTCCATCCAATCATTCCTTCATCCCTCCATCCAATCATTCCTTCATCCCTCCATCCAATCATTCCTTCCTCCCTCCATCCAATCATTCCTTCCTCCTTCAGTCCATCCAATCATTCCTACCTCCCTCTCTCCATCCAATCATTCCTACCTCCCTCAGTCCATCCAATCATTCCTCCATCCCTCCATCCAATCATTCCTTCATCCCTCCATCCAATCATTCTTTCCACCCTCCATCTAATCATTCCTTTCTCCCTCGCTCCATCCAATCATTCCTTCCTCCCTCAGTCCATCCAATCATTCCTTCCTCCCTCCATCTAATCATTCCTTTCTCCCTCCCTCCATCTAATCATTCCTTCCTCCCTCCATCCAATCATTCCTTCATCCCTCCATCCAATCCTTCCTACCTTCTTCCCTCCATCCAATCATTCCTTCATCCCTCCATCCAATCATTCCTACCTTCCTCCCTCCATTCAATCATTCCTTCCTCCCTCCATCCAATCATTCCTTCATCCCTCCATCCAATCATTCTACCTTCCTCCCTCCATCCAATCATTCCTTCCTCCCTCCAATTAATCATTCCTTTCTCCCTCCCTCCATCTAATCATTCCTTCTTCCCTTCATCCAATCATTCCTTCCTCCCTCCATCCAATCATTCTTTCTCCCTCCCTCCATCTAATCATTCCTTCCTCCCTCCATCTAATCACTCCTTCCTCCCTCTCTCCATCCAATCATTCCTTCCTCCCTCTCTCCATCCAATCATTCTTCCCTCCTTCCATCTAATAATTCATTCACCCCTCCCGCACTCCATCCAAGTGTTTGTCATTTTCTTCCGCTTCCGCTCACTTTTCTTTTCCGCCGGATAAATTTTGAACGCCTTTCTCAATTATCTTCAAATTGTTGGTGCCTATTGGTCCTACCCAGGGGAAGACATCATTATTTCCTCCATCCAATCATTCCTTCCTCCCTCCCTTCATCTAATCATTCCTTCCTCCCTTCCTTCATCTAACCGTTCCTCCCCTTCTCTCTCAATCTAATCATTCCTTCCCCCTCCCCCATCCATCCAATCATTCCTTTCTCCCTCCCTCCATCTAATCATTCCTTCCTCCCTTCCTTCATCTAATCGTCCCTTCCTCCCTCGCTCGATCCAATCATTCCTTTCATCTAATCAACCCTTCCTCCCTCTCTCCATCTAATTATTCCTTCCTCTCTCCCTTCATCTTATCATTCCTTCCTCCCTCCCTACATCTAATCATTTCTTCTTCCCTCCATCTAATCATCCCTTCCTCCATTCCTCCATCTAATCATTTCTTCCTCCCTCTCTCCATCCAATCATTCCTCTCTCCGTCCATCTAATCATTCCTTCCGCCCTCTCTCCATCCAATTATTCCTTCCTCCCTCCCTCCATCCAAACAGTCCTCCCTCCCTCCCTCCCTCCATCTAATCATTCATTCATCCCACCCGTCATCTGCTCATTTGTCCTCCCTCACTCCATCCAATCATTGGGCATCACTAGGGATGCCTTATGTGTTTGTCATTTTCTTCTTTCTTCTGTTTCCGCTTCCTCTTCCGCCCACTTTTCTTTTCCGTCGGATAACTTTTGAATGCCTTTGTCAATCAACTTCAGCTTGTTGGTGCATATTTGTCCTACCTAGAAGAAGACACCTATTGTTTTTCAGCACCATCCGAAACTGGGAACTGGGTTTTTATCCACAAATCCCGTGATATGCAAATTTCCCTTTTGTTCCATACCTTCCGTCAGATAACTTCCGAATGCCTTCGTTAATCAACTTCAAATTTGTTGTGCATATTGTTCCTGTGAAGGGGAAGACACCTATTGTTTTTAAGCTCTGTCTGAGACTGGATACTTGTGTTTTATTTACAAATAGTGTTATATGCAAATTTTCCATCTGGGCCATTTGGTGAAGTGGCTGCCTCTGTTTGGTACGAATTCCATATTCTCATTTGTATAGATAGCACACCAGTGATTGGTACACAGTTATGACATCGTATTAGATTATCATATTGGGGTCATTTTAAGCCTCTTTTCAGGACCTCCTGAGCAGAGGATCATCGATAAATTCAAAATGGCGGCCATGTGGGGTACCAGAAAAGTGATGTCTTCCTCATATTTCTTCAAATCTTTTGATTTTCTGTATGGAAAAGTGGATAAAACCTATTTTATTTCATATCAGATTATTATTTACTAATTTATCATGCAGTTTTTGCAAAGAAACAACAAAAAGTAAAAAAATAAAAATTCTGACCAACAAATCGTAAAAAAAATGCTCTTTCTGAAAATGACGTCACAGTGACGCCATCATGGCGGCCATCTCGGATTTTTTCACAGTTTTTTTTGGAGCTTGACTCAAAGATATAGTGTGGTAAGTTTCAGTCCTCTAGCCTTAGCGGTAGCGAAAATATACAGGGGGCACTTTCCGCCCCCCCCCCCCCACCCCAAAGCTGCGGTACACCCCAAATCGCCCAGGCCGGATAGGGTTAAATTCACTGACACAAATACATTAATTCAGCAATATCTCAGTGCCAAATCTAGCTAGGAGGTACAGGTAACCAGATCATGTGATTGGGTTTTTTTGTGCTGACCCAACTGTAGATGGCGACACCACCCCCACCCCCAATTCCCATATTTCGGGCGATTATATGATGCTACACTTCTTCAACCTCTGCACTACCCTCAGGACGATGCCCCCACCTCTGGGGCATCAAATGTTACACAACTCTCCAGTCTCCTGTGATATTGTTTATACACACACACATGCCGAATCACCTACAATATATTCGTTTATAGTAATAGGTTGATGACATTATTTTAGAAGTAAAATATGAAATAACGGGCGCGGGTTCCTGTAGCGCTGAACCCCCGTTAGTTTTGAATTTCATGTCGGCTGAAATGAAGGACACCATTTCCTTCAATTTTGCCATCAAGTCATCTATTCCACATGGTATGATTACCTTAAAGCTTTTGCAGGGACCATACCCGTTAGTTTTGAATTTCGTGTCACCTTAAATAAAGGACCCCATTTCCTTCAATTTTGCTATCAAATACTTGTGTTCCACATCATATGATTTATCCTATAGCTTTTGCACGAGCCATATTTTATTTCAGAAGTATAATATAAAATAACTGGCGGGGGAATTCCCGCAATACCGAAACCCGGTTAGTTTTGAATTTCGTGTCGCCTTAAATGAAGGACAACATTTTCTTCAATTTTGATATCAAATAATTGTATTCCACATCATATGATTTAACCTGGACCTTTTGCACGAACCACTTGTGTCAACACATGTAACTTACTATATTAATTACAGCCGAGTTTCTAAAGTTTGGGAGCACACTGTGCATATGATCAATTTCCTGAATTGAATTGAATTCAACCTTGTGGTTCTTCAGACTGACAGATGATGGCATGCAGTTGTCAGTGTGGTTGTTTCATGTACAGGGAGCTTTCTATGGCCTTAATGTCAGCGCACTTAGCACTACCGTCGAGGAGAGCATGCCACGACCCCCACCCTCTATCTCCCAAAGTAGCCCGCGCCCGACCCTCATATATTGTGTTCGAGCATATCTATCCAATATATCTTGGCATGAAGTTGAAATCTGTGTGTAGTCTGCAACATTAATTAATTCTGCTACCCCTCAATGAATTGCAACTCCAAGAGGTCTCGATTTATCAGGCACAGACCCATGCTTTTTAATTTGGTAAGTGGGTCCCTTGCCTATAGATCATGCTTGAAATTGTTTTTCGTGCCAAACCGCCTCTAGGTGGCGCAACCTGTGGGGCCAAGTTGGTGTGGCGCCAAGTTAGAATTGCATTTCCAGACAATAACTATTGAAACCCGTAAGAATTCTTTGCAGATTTGGTGTGTGGGTATCTTGCCTCAAGATCTGGCTTGAGATTGTTTTTCGTGTCGATTCGTGTATAGGTGGCGCCACCTGAAAGCTAAGTTAAAGGTGTTTCCAGACAATAAATTTTGAAAACCTGACCGATTCATTCCAAAGTTGGTGTGTAGGTACCTCGTCTCAATATCTCGCTTGGCGTTGTTTTTCATGCCGATCCACATTTAGGTGGCGCCACCTGGGGGCAAATTTTAAATTATGTTTCCGGACAATAACTTTTTACCCCTCGGCCAAAATTTGGCCGAAATGTATTGTCGTCGTCATGTGCGTCCGTCCGTCTGTCACACCGACCGTCCGTCTGTCCGTCTGTCTGTCACACCTTTCTCGTTACCAAGATATTTAT
The DNA here is from genome assembly GCA_036873755.1 of Hanleya hanleyi. Classification (NCBI taxonomy): domain Eukaryota; kingdom Metazoa; phylum Mollusca; class Polyplacophora; order Lepidopleurida; family Hanleyidae; genus Hanleya; species Hanleya hanleyi. The sequence continues at coordinate 3,741 of JAVTVY010026887.1, read as the reverse complement.
AGAACGACTTACCCTAGGCACACCAAATTTGCAGTGCACATCCATATGCTCGTGGCCAAGAACCCTATTAAATCTGGGTCTAATTGGTTGGAAACTTTGTCGGCCATCTTTAAATTGTGCAAAATCAATAATGTTGTATATCTCGGGTACCATGTTCAGTATGAAACTCGGCATAGATCATCGATGCACCAAGAAACTTCAAAGGAATGACCAAACCAGTTTCCCTGATTCGATGGAAACCTTGGCGGCCATCTTTAATTGATGCAAAATCCTATACCATTTAAGTGTTCTATACGAAACTTGGTATAGAGCTTCTATGTATAAAAAGACTTGCAATGAATAACCACATCAGCTTCTCTGAGTGGCGGAAAGGATGCATGGGCGGCCATCTTTAATTTATGCAAAATAATTAATGATGTCTATCTCTGATACCGTTCAAGTGGTCGATGCAAAATTTGGTATACATCATCAATGCATCAAGAGTCTTACAATAAATGACAGTTCTGGTTTCTCTGGTTGGGCGAAAACCTTGGTGGCCATCATTAAGTTTTGCAAAATCTTTAATGATGTATATCTCTGATACTATTTCAGTGTTCTATACGAAACTTGGTATACAACATCGATGTATCAAGATCACCATACAAAGCTAGATTCATAGCTGGATCAAGAAGCTGTACCACCAAGCTTCTTTCAACCCTGTTTGCGAGGGCCCTTCACGAGATTAACGCATTTTGGGAAAGGTATTGCGGCACTATTTCTAAAAACTCTGGCGTTGATTGTATGTGGATATTGAAAATCTCAAAATGTCTTACGGAAGAACTTGATGCTAAAGGTCATATAGACATGTATCCACATGGGATTTCTCGACTCTCTATACCACAATCCCTTATCAGGACCTGATTGACCGTCTAAGTTCATTAATAGTATCTGTGTTCAAGAAAACTGATCGTAGATATATTAATGTCGGAAGCCATAAAGCATTCTTCAGCTCTACTACATACTAGAGATATCATCCATGGGATGTTTCTTTGTTTATACAGTTGCTTGAATTGCACATCGTATTTAGATCTATATCTCTATAAAAATGAAGCGGACCTTCTCTCTCGTCGACTGTATGACAAAAGAAATGATTACAATTTCGACATCGTAAACTATCCCTTTCTAGACAGTAATATTCCAGTGGGACCTGCATATGGCGTATACATATCACGCCTAGTAGCATTTGCTAGTTCCTGTGTTAAATGTGACGATTTTAATCAACGTCACAAAACATTGTTGCCGAAACTTATAAACAGGGCTACACCACCAAGCGCCTCCACTCAAAGTTTCTCAAATTTGGCGATACATATCGCATGCTGATAGCAAAATACGAGCGTAGCGTGCAAGATCTATGGCGTTACGTTTCGTAACTTGTGTCTAATTCCGGTTAACTCAAGGCTAGGGGCCGTATGAACCCATGTACTTCAAGATCCTCATGGTACTCATATGAACAATCACAATCAAAGCGTGACTGAGATGCATCATTCTTTAGAGGACTTTACAACGAATATTATGGATTAAGAATACTGATCAGCGATACGGATTTGATATTTTTGGAACATCATGATGTCTTGCCGCCATCATTGAAAACTGTTGACCGCTTCTCTCTTGCAGGAAACAAGCCTATGTTTATGTATACTATGATTGTCTTTTTGAATTTGGTGCTAATACTGTTATAGGGAATATGGAATAGGTCTTTGGATTATGGACGCGGATATTCTCTAATGGACGACGGCTGAATTATGAATGACGGACCAGACGCTTGTAATTGCAAAGAATAACCACATCATCTCCTCTGAGAGGCGGAAAGGCCGGCCATCTTTAATTTATGCAAAATCATTAATGATCTCTACCTCTGATACCGTTCAAGTGCTCGATGTATAATTTTGTATACATCATCGATGCATCAAGAGATTTACGATGAATGACAGATCTGGATTCCCTGATTGTGCGGAAATCTTGGCGGCCATCTTTAATTTAAGCAAAATGTTTAATGATGTATATCTCTGATATCATTTAGTGTTGTAAACTAAACCTATACAGCATCGATTGCAAATTTTTTGATAAACTGTATATATGTCACTTGATTGCTTGGTGTTCCTGACATCTTGGTCCAAATTGAATACATTATGAATGGTTGGCGCCCAGAGTCGAGGGGTTTTCAGATGCGCAGCTTCGTATTAAAACTTGAATGGACTCTTTCCAAGTTTGGTATATGGATACCTTGCCTGAGGTTTCGCTTGGAATTGTTTTTCATGTCGATCTGCTCATCGGTGGCGCCACCTGTATTCCAAGTTAACATTTTCTATTTCCAGTTTCAAGCTATCTTGTCTCAAGATATCGGTTGGGATTATTTTTTATGCCGATCTGCCTATACGTGGCGCCACCTGTGGGCCGAGGTAAAATTGCATTTCCGGACAGTAACTGTTGGAGCTTGGCGATATTTTTTCTTCAAATTTGGTATGTGGATAAAGTTCTCTCAAGGTATCTTATGGGGTTATTTTTGTGCCGATTCGTCTATAGGTGGCATCACCTGGGGACCATGTTAATGTCGTTTTTTCCAAGTTTTAAGTTTTTACTCTCTTCAAAAATAATGAATGTAAATATTAGAAAGTTTACTATATTGGCCTGATTTTCCGACTCTGTTGAATAAAAAGATACCCCATTTCAATTAATTGGACAACAAATAAAAAAGTTAGGGACATTTTACCGTCATCGCAAATAAAGGCGTTTTAACTTCTCTGAACTCCCAATTTCTCGAGCGTTAACATATATTTTCTTCTTCGGCACATTCCAAAGTACTAAGAAATAATAGTTTCGGAGAGCGGAGGGGGTGGGGGGGAGGGGGGGGGTTTACAAGGTGGGCCTACTCAGCCCACGAACTATATGCTAAACATGCAAAAGGGATACCTCCTCGATCGTATTCGATCGAATGTATCTAGTTCCTTCCTACTCGCTGCATCCAATCATTCCTTCCTCCCTCTAATTATTCATTCCTCCCTCCCTTCATCTGGTCATTCTTTCCTCCCTCAATCCATCCAATCATTCCTTCCTCCCTCTCTCCATCCAATCATTCCTTCCTTTTTCCATCACTCCATCCAATCATTCCTTCCTCCAGAACTCCATCTAATCATTTCTTTAATCCCTTCTCCATCCAATTATTCCTTCCAAACTCTCTCCATCTCATCATTCCCGACTCACTCTCTCTATCGAATCATTCCTTCCATCTTCCCTCACTTCATCTAATCATTCCTTCCTCCCTCTCTCCATGCAATCATTCCTTCCTTGCTTCCTCACTCCATCCAATCATTCCTTCCTCCCCAACTCCGTCCAATCATTCCTTCCTCCATCCCTCCATCCAACCATTCCTCCGTCCCTCCATCTAATCATTCATTTAATCCCTCTCTCCATCCAATTATTTCTTCCTTCCTCCCGGCATCTAATCATTCCTTCCTCCCTCTCTCCATTCAATCATTCCTTCCTTCCTGCCTCACTCCATCCAATCATTCCTTCCTCCTTCCTTCGTCCAATCATTCCTTCCTCCCTTCCTCCATCCAGCCATTCCTTCCTCTCTCCATCTAATCATTCCTTTAATCCCTCTCTCCATCCAATTATTTCTTCCACCCTCCCTCCCTCTAATCATTCATTCCTCTTCTCTCCATCTAATCAGTCCTTCCTCCCTCCATCTGATCATTCCTTCCT
>JAVTVY010026886.1:0-111973 GCA_036873755.1 Hanleya hanleyi | reverse complement strand
ACCGCTGATCGCGCCTACATCCGAGTTCTTGTCGCTGACGTCCAAGTTGAACTGATTGTGCTAAAAATAGATCAACAGCTAGCTTGCTATGAAAAGGAAACGGCCTGGCCGTTTCATCAGACACTCTGTCAACCACCAAGATGTTCACTTGTACTACGTGCTCGAAATCATTCACTCGCCGGCACGACTTGCGCCGCCATGAGGCTACCAAGCACGATGGAACCGCCCGGTATAGCTGTACGATATGTAGGCCTACACTGTCGTTTCAGCGCCCTGATCATTTACAGCGCCATGAACGTTCAATTCATGTGCCACCCAAGCGTCCATGCGAAGAATGTGGTCAACTCTTCAATCGACCCAGTCAGTTAAAACGGCATGAGCGTTTGATTCATGGTCCGTCACCACGGTATGAGGGACAACTTCCCACTAAAGAGGCACCCAGGAGGGACAGATCCACTGAAGATGAACCCGGGGAGGAGAATGCCACTGGTGATGCGATCACGGAGAGCCCGCCTATACCCACAGCTCAGAAGAGCCTAGATATCCAGCCGGTCCCTAGCATTACTGTTTCCAGTCATACGCCTGACAACAACGAACATTTTCTGGAAGATGCGGTGGATGTTCCCAGCGATGTCTTACCCGAAGATCATCCAGTGAGTGAGATGTATCGACGCCATTGGTCCATGATCCGACACTGCTTCCACCGTCATCACCCTATATTGGACTTGTACAATTTCCGACTGACCGACCTCGCCCGTCTACGCAGCTACGTGGAAGCCATCTTCAATGACCAACCTACGTCCTTCACATTAAATGTAGCATTTGGGTACATCTTATGCCATAAGATGACACGTGAATTGTGCTATTTTTATTCCAGTGCCATCAACCCAGTGTACGACCATCCTTTCACCATTACCAATCGGGCGTCGCTAGAGACGATGCTGGCCCAACTGGACACTGTGGATCCCTTGGAATGGGCCTATGAACAGCGTCCCAACACCAAGTGGATAGTGGAGAGGGTCACCAATGTTACATTCTTCGTGGTTAAGCTGACCCACCACCCCCATCGGATGAAAGTATTCATCCATGCACTGATAGATACTCAGAATGCACAAACAACTATCTGAGGATATGTTTCCTCAACGGTATCCTGGCCTGCCCGATGACGATTAGAACAAACTGTTCAGAACGAACACGGTCGAAGATGGAACTTTCTGAAATGGCGACTTCTGATTGGACAAGAGTAGCCGAGAATACATCTAACGGACAGGAACGAATATGACAGATGCAAATGGTGGCCTCTGATTGGATAAGAATCTTCTTGAATTGTAAATATACCCGACGCGGCTCCCCCAGCGTGGGTATGATGTAACATTGGGGAGAATAAACTATATGAAAAAACTTCTTGTTGTTGTTGTTCTCTCATGTGTCATCCTTGTTGTTGTTGTTGCTGTTGTTGTTCTCTCTTCGGTCTATATCATGGCGTTATGTTAGAGTGTTAAGGTGTAGCGACGGGCGTTGACGGGCGTCACTGCATTTCGAAAAATTAGTGACAATTCCATGGAATATCAGAGCTTCTGAGCTATTTCACCAGGGCGTTGAAGCATTAAGAATGACGTTGGTGGGCGTGGCTACAAGATGACACCTCACACGACGCATTCGCACCGCGGATGGTCCATGTCTACACCAAGTAACATCCTTCACTGCTAAAAAATGCCCACTTTCGCTACTACTCGACCTGATGACGTCACCAATGACGTCATAGATGCAGTGGATATCCCTCAAATTGGGGTCTACACCCCGAGAGCTACAACATGATACCTCCCATGACGCATTCGGACCAAGGATGGTCCATCTCTACACCAAATACCATCCTTCACTGCCCCAAAACGCTCACTTTCGCTACTACTCGTACTGATGACGTCACAGATGCTGTGAACAGCCCCCTGGGGGTAGAGTGTGCTAAAAATAGATCACCAGCTAGCGTGCTATAAAAGGGAAGCGGCCTGGCCGTTTCATCAGACACTCTGTCAACCACCAAGATGTTCACTTGCACAACTTGCCAGAAGCAGTTTACTCGTCTAGATAATTTACGACGCCACGAGGCCTCCACCCACAACGATGGACTGTATACTTGTATAACCTGCGCACGGTCATTTAATCGGGAAGATGCTTTACTGCGCCACGAACGTTCAATTCATGGGCCACCCAAGCGTCCATGCGAGGATTGTGGTCAACTCTTCAAACGACGCAGTCAGTTGCTGCGACACCAACGTTTGATTCATGCCCCGGTACAGAGTCATACGCCTGACAACATCGAACATTTTCTGGACGATTCCACCAAGATGTTCACTTGCACAACTTGTCAGAAGCAGTTTACTCGTCTAGATAATTTTCGACGCCACGAGGCCTCCACCCACAACGATGCACGGTATACTTGTATAACCTGCGCAGGGTCATTTAATCGGGAGGATCAGTTACTGTGCCACGAACGTTCAATTCATGGACCACGCAAGCGTCCATGCGAGGATTGTGGTCAACGCTTCAAACGACGCAGTCAGTTGCTGCGACACCAACGGTTGATTCATGCCCCGGTACCAGGGCATGAGCGACAACTTCCTACTGAAGAGGAGCCGCGGAAGGTCAGACCCAGTGAAGATAAGCCCGGGGAGACGAACGCCACTGGTGATTCGATGAAGGACAGCCCGCCTATACCCACAGTTCAGAAGACCCTGGATATCCAGCCGGACCCCAGCGTTACGGTTTCGAGTCATACGCCTGACAACATCGAACATTTTCTGGGCGATATCTTACAGGACAACCATCCAGTGAGTGACATCGATCGGCGCCATTGGTCCATGACACGGCACTGTTTCCACCCTCATGGCCCTATTCAAGATATTTACAATTTTCCACTGACCAACCGCACCCGTCTACGCAGCTACGTGGAAGCCATCTTCAAAGATCAAACTACGGCCTTCAAATTGAATGTCGCTTTCGGGTACATCTTACGTCACAAAAAGACGGGCCAGTTACGGTATTATTATCCCGGCAATAATATCTATGTGTCTGACCAGCCGTTCACCATCATTAACCGGAGGTCACTAGAGACGATGCTGGAGATACTGGACACCGTGGAACCCTTGAGATGGGCACATCGTCAACGCCCCAACATACAATGGGTGGTAGAGAGGGTAACCAATGTCACGTTTTTCCTTACCAAGCTGACCGACCACCGCCATCGGTTGAATGCGTCACCCGCGCACTGATGAATACCATAACATGCCGCACATACTCTCTATTTCTACATGATGATCGTTGACTTGAGCTCAGTAAACACTTGTACCTAATGTGATGGTGCGTTAAATAATAAAACATGGTGTTTGATATTTCAATTTGTTTTGCTGTGAACATACTAAACATACCCAGGGCGGCTCCCCCAGCCTGGGTATGATGTAACATTGGGGATAATAAACTATATAAACATTGCTGAACTTCTTGTTATTCACGAAAACCGCTATCCGATTGTATAATACAGAATATATAATTAGTCTAGCCCCCACATCTAGCCTTCACATGGATACCTCACTCGACCCAATAGGCCCATGAGGGGCTCGGCTAGACCCCAAAAACGTCTATTTCCATACTACGGCCAGGCTGCGCATGCGCAGAATGACGATAGTTCAACCCCACACCCACGCCATCAGAGGCTCCCTCACATAGGCTTCACATGGATACATCACACGACCCATTCGAACCGTGAATAGCCCATCTCTAACCCAAACACACACCCACATACCCCCCAAAATGCCTGCTTTCTATACTACGGGCCAGTCTGCGCATGCGCAGACGATTGAATACGGACGAACCATTAGTGTAGTCAAGTGCTCATCCATGAGAGCTTCAAAATAAGACCTCACTCGACCCCATTGGACCATTAGGGACTCACATAGACTCCAACATGTCCACCCCGTATGGCCCTATACACCCATAGCCATGCAGTATAGGCCTATTGGCCTACCCAGGCCTCCAGTGACTTTTTTCAAAAATTTCACCGTTTCGTGCCGGGACACTTCCTATCATGTTCTAAATGACGAGACTAAGAAAACAAATCCAAACAACCCTACCGCAAATGTATAGAAGTACGTTTCCCAGGGGGACAAACATTGATCCTATACCCCCAGTATGGGACTATATGGGGCTATATCGTACTTTTTCAAAAATTTCACCGATTCGTGCCGGAACACTTCCTATCATGTTCTAATTGACGAGACGTGAAAAACAAATCCAAACAACCCTACCGCAAATTTATAGAAATACGTTTCCCAGGGGGACAAACATTGATCCTATACCCCCCCTATGGGACTATATGGGGCTATATCGTACTTTTTCAAAAATTTCACCGATTCGCTCCAGGACACTTCCTATCATGTTTGTTTTGACGAGACTAAGAAAACAAATCCAAACAACCATACCGCAAATGTGGAGAAGTAGGTTTCCCAGGATGGTCCTATACCCCCCATACCCCATATAGGCATTTTCACGTAATTTAGAATAAAGTCCGTGTTCCGTATTTTTTCAGGAAAATTTTTACATACACCCACCCTGGAACTAGGGGGAGATAACTCTATTGATAGGCAAGCCCCGTTAAGCCCTGCGACCTATATACCCCCCATACCCCATATAGGCATTTACCCGGATTTTTCGATGAAGTCCGTGTTCCGTATTTTTTTTTTTCAGGAAAAATTTTACATGCACCCACCCCATTGACTGGATGCCCCTTCACCTAGGCTTCACATGGATACCTCATACAACTCCATTGGACCATTAGTGGCTCCCCTAGCTCCAAAACGTCTAGCGGGACCCATACAGGGTCCGGTTTTCGACACTAGGTGACCACATCCCGACGAAATGGCCAGTTTTCGACACCGGATGTGCCGCCATCTTGAACATACGTGCCGCCATCTTGGATATGGCCCATAATGCACCGGGTCAAAATACTCGCTTCTGATTGGCTGAGAGCTCTGTGACGGATTTGAAATACTCGCTTCTGATTGGACGAGAGCTCCGCATTGCGTCTGCGCATGCGCAGAATGATATTCCTACCGCACACCCAACCCATCAGATGCCCCTTCACGAATGCTTCACATGGATACCTCATACAACTCCATCGGCCCATTAGGGACTGCCCTAGCTCCCAAAACGTCTAATTTCATACCCTTGGGCCACCGCCCATGCGCAGAATGCCCATATTTCAACCCCACACCCAGCCCATGAGATGCCCCTCACATAGGCTTCACTTTGATACCTCACTCGACCCCATTGGACCATTAGTGGCTCCCCTACATCCCAAAACGTCTATTTTCATACCCTTGGGCCACCGCGCATGCGCAGAATGCCGATAGTTCAACCCCACACCCAGCCCATTAGATGCCCCTTCACGAATGCTTCACTTTGATACCTCACTCGACCCCATTGGACCATTAGTGGCTCCCCTAGCTCCAAAACGTCTATTTCCATACCCTTGGGCCACCGCGCATGCGCAGAATGCCGATATTTCAACCCCGCACACAGCCCATTAGATGCCCCTTCGCGAATGCTTCACTTTGATACCTCACTCGACCCCATTGGACCAATAGGGACTCCCCTAGCTCCAACACGGCTATTTTCATACCCTTGGGCCACCGCGCATGCGCAGAATGCCGATAGTTCAACCCCACACCCAGCCCCTCAGATGCCCCTTCACGAATGCTTCACTTTGATACCTCACTCGACCCCATTGGACCATTAGTAGCTCCCCTAGCTCCAACACGTCTATTTCCATACCCTTGGGCCACCGCGCATGCACAGAATGCCGATAGTTCAACCCCACACCCAGTCCATTAGATGCCCCCTCACATAGGCTTCACTTTGATACCTCACTCGACCCCATTGGGCCATTAGGGACTCCCCTAGCTCCAACACGGCTATTTTCATACCCTTCGGCCACCGCGCATGCGCAGAAGGCCGATATGTCAACCCCACACCCAGCCCATTAGATGCCCCTTCACATAAGCTTCACTTTGATACCTCACTCGACCCCATCCGACCATTTTATCTAGGGACTACTTTTTCTCCGCGGAAGCTTTTTCCCGAGACCGAATCACCGCCAAAACCGCGGCCAGACCGCATCACCGCGGATGAATACATCCTGTATACATCCTCTCCAACAATTGGAACTCTCCTGTGCTGGAGGTAGCTTTTGGTCCTTCTGCCGGAACTATACTGCACTTGACCTCTCCTCCACGTTCCCTCCACAAATGACCGCTACATCCGGGTGAAAGTTAACTCCATTTAGCCTTTGTATACTACTTGAGTCATACTATTGTGAATACATCTGTTCTATTGTCTTTAATTCTCGACAAGTACAGACGCGTCTAAACAGAATAGACTCCCCATAAACAAAGAACCGTACACGCTCACACACTAACTTTATTGAGAAAACCCAACTTCTATTATTATTTCTCGACAGACATACCTACACTTGGCAGCAGACAATTACCTTCAATTAAACCCTAAACATTCCTACCTGAGAATAATATAACATTTGGAAATTATGGGGCTGACGTGAATGCAGCTGTATGTGATTGCGAATTTACGAGATTTTTTTAAAGAGCTGAAGTATGGCGGACTCGTCAGTATGCAGCATGTGAGTGGTATTGAGGGAGTGATATCTCAGCTCTTTGAAAAAATTTTAGTATAAAATATAATAACCTATTCATTCAATCATTACGCGCTCTGACAATTTTCAATTCTGTATTATATATATACACCATAGCTTTATAGCAAAATGATATACATGTATTATCATAGCTAACAGCTGTCCAAAATTTTATGTGAATACAAACGTGCATGGAGCGGAGAATAGCTTCAATTGAATACCTCACCGATCACGATATAATAACCCGATAGAGTGAAATATACAGACTAGAATGAAAGTAACTCCGAAAAGTGAAGTCATTGTGATATTCTATAAAATTTACAGCGTCACTTGTTAATGGACCCTCTCTCTCGGCTTTAGAGGAACTCTTTTATCTAAAGGAATGCTTGAATGTGTTCTTGCGCGCGCCACATGCCACGTATATTATCATTTAACTCTAAGGGTCAATAATAGCATAAACACTCCCTTTTGTGGTTTCTTTTTGCTTTCTTTATGACCTATAGCATATTATCCGAGTATAAATGTTAACCGACGTTATTCAAATGTGACATGCCCGGTTATTTGTGAGTTCTTTTCATCCGGCAAACTACAACAACACCCTTAGACGTCCAATATGTCGGGCTTCTGTCATCAAAGTTCACAAAATATATATTTAGATATTAAAAAGTATTCATCTCAAGGCTCTTCATTAAGGACCGCCGTTCAAACTCAAAAACAGAAACTATCTTTCCACAACATGTTTGTGTGTGTGTGTGTGCATGCGTGTGTGTAACTATTTGTGTGTCTACGTTTTTATGACCGAGAGAGAGAGAGAGAATTAGGGTTTAACGTCGCATTCAGCAATATTTCAGCTATATAGCGACGATAGTACTCAATTCAAAAACTCGGTAAACTAATGCGTTAAAACAGGTACAAACATCAATAAAACACAAACTGCTCAAGCCAAGATATATAAGGTTAGCTTAGCCATCATGTACGTTTTATTTTGGGTAATCTTTTTTGACCTTTCCTATCTTGTTTCATTTGTTCTCTCCTGTCTTTTATTTTCCTGCTTATAAACTCCTTTCTGTCTTGTACCAACAAGTCTTTCGACCTTTGGTTCAAGGAAGTCTCGCCTTTTAACGGACGATCAGTACACACCTGAGACTCCGGATGATCACTACACTCCAGATACTCATCGGAAAGCATGTGACCAGTATCCGGTAAGTTGTCAACCTTCAATTCCGGACTTACTACTAAATCAACACATTCAATTTGATCAGAAACCGACTTCTGATCACCTGGCTTCTGATCACCTGCTTTGACTTTTACATCATCGCAAACTTCACTTTCACTAACATCTTCATCATCGACATCTTCATTCTCTGAATTACAACCTTCATCCATCGCGTCCTCGAGACACTCGTAGCGGTTTGGGGTTTTCTCATTGCTCTCGGCGGCAGCTATCTTCTGATGACGTTTGATAGGTTTGCCGTCAGGGCCTACAATCTTCCACAGGTCTAGGTCTACAGCGCTAAGTCCTCTTCGGACGTCTGCGGGTGGAGCAGAGCGAGGACCAGAGGAACTACGCTTTCTGGCGTTGGTTACGGTATCTCCAGAAACCTGTTTGGCTTTTGGACAGGTTTTTTAAAGTGTCCTTCCTGATGACAGATCAGGCATTTATTTTTATAGGGACACTTCCAGTTCATGTGATCTTCTGATCCACAAGTATAACATGTTTTTACTTGACCGTTATACCATACAGGAAGTCTCAAACCTCCAATCAAAATAGAAGAAGGAAGATCACGTTTGAATTTCGTCATCCAAATTCTCCTAACTCCCGATTCAAACTGTCTATCAAACGAGTAGGACTCCCTTTGTAAAGAGAGAACATCTCCATAAAACTCAAAAGCACGTTTGATCTCAGAATCTGTGAAATCGCATGGTCCTTTCATTTTTACCAGCAATTTCCCTGGATCAATTTCCTCAAAATAGCCAAATTTATCTCCAACGTGAATACCTTCCAGCACTAGTCGAGCTTTGGTATTCTCATTTGCTACTGTGAGGTTCCACAAGGTATTTGATACCTGTACTAGACCTTTAAGAATTTTCGGTCCTGATCCAACAGTGGCTTTCAATGCGTTATATATATCTTCCGGATCTGCTCTTTCTAGACCGTGAAGTTTTAGGCTCAGTGACCTATTAAACTTGCTAAATGCCATAGTGGGGGAAAAAAAAAAAAAAAAAAAAAAAAAAATTCAAATTCCACAAGGGAATCCTAATACAAACTACAAATAGTGACACACACAAACCTCAGTAGTGTGCCTCCCCACAGAGTAAACATCGTCTACCCCCTGAGGGAGCCTCACTCTAAAGGCGAATGTGAAAACTATACAAGCAATACAATAATACACTGTCTCTGAACCTTGTCTCGGTCGAACAATAGCCCAGTTCTAAACCGGGACCGTTGCTAGGTGATACCAACGAACAAAAGAACAAAGAACAAAAGACTCGCTCAAGCGTGTACTCTGAGGGCTGGCTAGCGTACAGCTGTATGCACAGCAATATAACTTCGGTATGTTACATGTATCCAACCTACCTCGATTGACACAAATATTATGTGCAAATCGACCTACGGCAAGCCGAACGAAAAACGAACCAACTTCAGACTAGATCCAGTCAACAAGGAGAAATATATATACAACAGCAAAATACGAAATATTTACAGACAGCGAACAAACAGAGAAGCGGGAGACAGAGAAAAAACACACCAACCCTCTCGGTCACAAAGACCGAGCGGCAGTAATGGCGGCTCTCTGCCTTCCCAAACCAAGCCAAACTGACTAAGTCAGAAAAACGCCCTGAACAGCAAAAACTGAGAAATAATTCTAAACTTTCACCACAGGTATTTGCCAAAAGTATTCACAAAATATATTACACAAAAATCAGAGCTAATATCAGCTGAAATACGCAGAAATAGACAAATTTCTCGGAGCGAAGTGAAAGCACGTCCGACTCCCAATCTCTCTACATCCGGGCCTCTTTTTATGACCGATGAGTAATTGAGTTAATGCATCAGTTTGTGTATGTGGAATCATTATTTATTTTATTGAATAATTTAGTGATTGTATGCGTGCACTATCTCGGATATGTGAGATAGTCACTAAATTCCTACACATGTAAGGACTCTTCACAATGAGATAGCGTGTTATATATTATACACTGCTTTTAATATCCTAATAAGCCCCAATCATAGTTATGTACACATATATTATATGTAAATATATGTGTAAACGAGGGATGTTTATCATCGTTGTCGGTTGATTTACTGGTTAATGTATTAACCGTACTGGGGCGGCTGCGGTGGCCACTTCGGCTGTTATTCTTCTCCACCGGCCTTAAACATGTTTCGTCTAATTATGATGTCAAAAATGAGGTCTTAATGAGACATGAACTTCATGATCAATATCAAAAATCACAGTATTTTCACACCAGTCACCTTGCTTCTAACACAATCTTATATGTAATAATGCCCAAAATAGTGTTTTTGTTACTTATCTAATAATCCCCGTTTTAATACTTCATATGTAGTATTCCCTACTTAATATCTAATACTCATTGTTTTATATGTAATTAATCCCAGTGTTTATATGTAATTTATACAGCATCGCTTCGGTTCTATTTTTAAATCCCGACATCATCGGGAAAAACCCATGTTCTATTATTAGTACACCTATCCCTTTGTCTTGTATTCTCAACATGTACAGACTTGCATCTATGTAGACAAAGAGCTACATGTATGAGTCATACTATTGTGAATGCACCTGTTCTATTGTCTTATATTCTCGACACGCACAGGCACGTCTGTACTCTGCTCAGCTATAAGTTCGCGCCTTAAGTGTGCTTTCTTTGACACACAAATTTTACTTTTTCAGCACTTTCCATCAGTTTCTTAAATATCAGTCTAAGTGACAATAAATGGCTAAATAACCCCTTTTGTAAAATTTTTATTGTTGTCTATCAACGCGTGTCAGAGCTCCTTTTCAGCGTGCTCTAGGCCATATTTACCCAATAGAAATCTTAATGTGTTCGACGGTCTTGGCAACCTTCTTATAAAAAATTGATAATTAAAATATTTGGAGGGGAAAACTTGCTTTTTAGACAGCCTTTGTACAGATTTCTGTTCACTTAAACTCCTGACACATCTCCAGTCTAGTCTGTAGGTTACAGCGACAGAGGTGATAATAAAAATGCACGAGAAATTAGCAAAATGATTACATATTACACTGGTTTATTCATAGCTTCACATTTGTGATTATATTCAGCCACTGCGTTTATCGTAGTTGACACAGGGCAGGTCGCAATAAGCTTTAAATCGCCAATCTTAGTATTAAAATTGTCAAGTGGGAATATAGATCTTGTTGAATTAAACAATGACAGTCACTCCGAATGAAATCTTGTGCACTCCAGTAGGAAGTGGGCACCTTCTTGATATGCCTTAATAACGACTTTGAGACTATACAACCTTGATTTTCCCATACATGACCACATCCTAGGGTAAATATAATTTTTCTCAGAAGTTCTGTGTATTTGATACTCTATTAGTCTCAATCTGTTCCATATATGCTCTATGCAATAATGATTTACACACAGACAAGATATGTCTGTGTGTAAATCATTGAATGTTTTTTTTATCAGTGATTTTGTGATTGCATCAATCATTTTATAAATGATTTTGTGCTTGAATCAGTGATTTTGAATGATTCCCTCATTATGCGGATTATTAAATGAATGAAACTGTCATTATGCGGATGTATGATTGTCTAATTCATTGAATGATTCTTTGAACCAGTGAGACAGAGATTGTCTGATTCATTGAATGGTTCTTTGAATCAGTGATTTGTGAAAGATTGAATGAATGAGTCATTGAATGCATTCACTGAATGATTAAATGAATGAATGAATTAGTGAGTCATTGAGACAGAGATTGTCTAAACGGGTGTATCATTGTTTAATTCATTGATTGATTCTCTGAATCAATGATTTCGTGGAAGATTGAATGAATGAACAAATGAAAGATCGAATCAATGTGTGTGTGTGTGTGATTGATTAGCCACCAATCAGAGCGTAGCTCTTCTATTGTCTAAAAATATCAACCAATCAGAGGACAGCTCTTCTATTATCTAATTATATCGACCAATCAGAGGATAGCTCTTCTATTATCTAAATATATCGACCAATCAGAGGGCAGCTCTTCTATTGTGTAAAAATAGTCACCAATCAGTGGGCAGCTCTAAAAATAGCCACCAATCAGAGCACAGATCTTCTATTGTCTAAAAATAGTCACCAATCAACGATCAGCTTATTTTTAACCATCCACCACCGTATGCTATAAAAGCGATCACCCATCATATTTTTTCTTCATTCAACATGGATTACTCTAAAATCGACTCCTTCTCGGACGTAAATGCCTTAAATGCTTGGGCGACAGAGCGGGGCGCCTATAACGACGTTGCTGTCAACTTACGCAGAATACAACTACTCGCCGATACTATCAGTCGCTCCGTGCCTACGATATCTCATATTCAATGCGATCTTTGCTCTCAAACGTTCACGAATCGAAGAAATATGCTTCGCCATCGACGCAGTCACACCAGTCAACCCATCACATGTTCCACATGTCGAAAATCCTTCACCCGCATGGATAAACTATTAACTCATCAGCGAACCCATAAGAGGGAAAGGCTTGTTTATGGCGCACATCATAGCAGAGTCAAGCGGATGAGAACAGACCTAGCACCACATCAGTCTAAATGTAACTTTTGCGGAATCATCAAACCGCTTCTCACCGGAAAACCATTCTGCCACGAATGTTCGACTCAAGGGAGAGAATGTACTGCCTGTCATCGACCACTGCCCGAGAAATATTTCAACTCTCATTCACAGCACGGTGACAGTTGTCATAGGAAACAAGTAGGTGGAGCAAGGCCAGACACATCCGCGCTGGAAGGTAGTGTACACACGCATTCCATTCCTCCTTCATCCGATGATAATGTGGATGTGTTACTGTTTTTCAAGAACACAGAATCAAAGCTTCGTAAGCTCATCACTGCTGACCTCGCTAAACACAGAGGCATCAAATGGTACCTTTCTTTACAAATCCGTATGGTGCGACCGAACAGCGACGGGGATCCTATATACTCCGAACCCACCTTCCGATGTCCCAATGCTATCATTACTAACCTATCGCAACTAGAATCTCAACTAGCCGAGGCCCTACAGAAAATTCACCATAGTTTCCAGGATTATCAACATGAGGGCAGCTCCTGGCTCATAGATGAAATACTACATCTCGACATCCATCTGGCTCAGTACGTTCCTTTTGATGGAAGTAGCTATATTCCCACACCTAAACCTCTAGTTGACAAGAAAGCTCTAGTCAACGTGGAGAATACGGATTCTCTCTGTTTTTTATGGTCTATTTTGGCAGCCCTCCATCCAGTAGAAAAGAACACCAATCGCCCTGAGCGTTATACAGCTTACAGGGACGAATTGAATGTTGAGGGTCTTACTTTTCCCATGTCACTATCCCAGGTCGGCAAGTTCGAATCTCTCAACTCCATTTCCATCAACGTATTCGGCTATGAAAGAGAAGTTTTTCCCTTACATATCACGCAACATCGGTTTGACACCCATGTGAATCTGCTACTCATCACCAAGGAAGATAAAAGACACTTTTGCCTGATTAAGAACATGAGTCGTCTGTTGACCAATCGTACAAAACACAATGGTAAACAATTCTATTGCAACTATTGCCTGCACGCATTTTCTTCCCAACGCGTGCTGGATGATCATCTCCCTCACTGTTCTCCTCATGGACCCCAACGGATCAAACTCACAGAAACACCGGAAGAACAATGGTTATCATTCAAAAATATCAAGAAGCAACTCCGCGTGCCCTTTGTCATCTTTGCTGATTTCGAGTGTTTCACGCGCAAAATACACTCTCAGTCCGGGTTCACCACGAAATACGAACAACACGAACCATCAGGATTTTGTTATACGGTGGTTAGCAGCTTACCGGCATACAGTACACCTGCAGTTGTCTACCGTGGTCCCAATGTGGTGGAAACATTTTTGGATCGTCTCATAGAAGAAGATGATCGCATATGCAACATCTTGGAATCCGTCATCCCCATGGAGCTCACTCGAGAGGAACAACATTCCTTCACACAAGCTACGCATTGTCATATTTGCGAGAAAGAACTTCACACCGATCGAGTGCGCGATCATTGCCACTTATCTGGGAGATATCGAGGGCCTGCTCACAATCAGTGTAATTTACAGTACCGTTTCAGAAGATCTACCCGACAAGAGAAGCGTCAGTTTTTCATTCCCGTTATTTTACACAACACACGAGGCTACGATGGTCATCTTATTTGTAGCATCCTGGGGAAATACAAGACCCGAAATATCTCCTGTATTCCGAACAATTTTCAGAAGTATATTTCTTTCTCTCTAGGCAATTTGAGATTTCTGGATTCTCTACAATTTCTCAACGCCTCCCTCGAAACATTAGTTGAAAATCTATCCAAGGATGGTGAAGACAAGTTCATCCACCTGCTGAGACATTTTTACCATCCCGATCAGAGGCAGTTATTACTGAGAAAAGGGGTTTTCCCATATGGGTATTTGACAGATGATAGCAAGTTTTCAGACACTCAACTCCCCACCCAAGACGCCTTTTACAACGGTCTTAAAGAAGAGCCGATTTCTGACAGTGATTATGCACATGCACGCACGGTATGGTCACAGTTTGATATCCAAACACTAGGTGACTACCATGACCTGTATTTGAAATCGGACGTCCTGTTGCTGGCTGATGTCTTCGAAAACTTTAGGGATATGTGCATGAACTATTATCATCTGGATCCTGCCCATTACTACACCTCTCCAGGACTCTCTTGGGATGCCATGTTGAAAATGACCGGCGTTCGTCTACAGCTCCTGGATGACATCGATATGTACCTCATGATAGAAAAGGGTATTCGTGGAGGGATATCCATGATCTCCAACAGGTATAGCAAAGCGAACAACCCATACCTCGTCGACTACAACCCCCTCCTACCCAACAATTACATCCTCTACCTCGACGCTAACAATCTTTATGGATGGGCCATGTCGCAGTCCTTACCCCTGCGTGACTTTAGATGGTTGAATGAACAAGAAAAGACGTCTTTAAACGTTCAAACTATCGCTGATGATGCGGAAAAGGGGTACATTTTGGAGGTGGACCTGATATATACAGCAGCCCTACACGAGACACATAGCGATTATCCGCTTTGTCCAGAACGCATGTCAGTGACGGATGAGATGCTCTCGCCATATTCTCTTAAGCTGAAGGAGGAGTTACAGCTGAAAGGTCGACCTATTGAGAAACTCATCTCAAACCTTCACGACAAAATTCAATACACCATCCACTACCGAGATTTGAAATTTTGTCTCAGTCAAGGTATGCAGCTGACAAAGATACATCGCGTCGTGGAATTCACACAAGCCGCCTGGTTACAACCCTACATCCAGTTCAATACTGAAAGACGTAAAGAGGCAAGAAATCAGTTCGAAACCGAGTTATTCAAGCTGATGAACAACAGGTAAGCTTTTTTTCCAATCACTATCTATGTGTATTACTAATTATTTTCACTTTAAAACGCTATTTGTGTTGACTCTGAATAAATACTGGTTCTTTCTATCTTCAGTGTGTTTGGAAAGACGTTGGAGAACGTTCGAAAACGGATCAACGTTCAACTGGTACACTCCAAGCAGAGACTCAAAAGAATGATCGCCAAGCCTTCCTTTCACAGTTTCAAGATTTTCAACGAGGATTTGGTAGCCGTTCATTTGAAGACCATCAAACTGAAATTGAACAGGCCTATATACGCTGGTTTTACCATTCTAGATCTCTCAAAACTTCTCATGTTTGATTTTCACTACAATTACATCAAGCTAGAATACGGTTCTAAAGCTACGCTCCTCTTTTCCGACACGGATAGTTTCTGCTATGACATTCAAACACAAAATATTTACAACGACATGGCACAACACATCTCCATGTTCGATACGAGCAACTACCAGCGAGATCACCCCCTTTACACGGCAGCCAATGCCAAAGTACTGGGGAAGATGAAAGATGAATGTGGAGGTCTTCCCATCGAGGAGTTTGTCGGGCTTCGACCGAAAATGTATAGTTTACTTTACAACGGGGAAGAGAAGAAAACGGCGAAAGGCATTACCAAGTATGCCATCAAGAAAAAATTACGACATGCCATGTACAAAGAATGTTTATTCAATCGAAAAAGTGTCCGTACAACCATGAATCAAATTAGAAGCATAGATCACCATCTCTACAGTCTGACTGTTAACAAACAAAGCCTGTCCCTTTGATGACAAGCGCTATATTTTGAACGATGGTGTACATACCGTAGCACATGGCTACACTCAACCATGAAACGTGTAAATATGTATAAATCAACAACATTCTTGTGTATTACATGTTACGTATAAGAATAAACGATATTATTCATCATCATGTAATGGAATAAAAGACCCCCTTGTGTATCGATATGGGTACAGTCACAAATAATATTTATTTACATGTTACGTATTGGAATAAAAGACATTAAGCATCCTCTCGTGTTTTACATAAATCTTTGAATAGGTGCCATCTCAGTTTGATGCTCTGCGTCATCGCCTCAGCAAAGTCCATATTATGTGATTTCTGCAGTTCAAGGCAAGTCTTCATTAACTCCGTATGAATACTATCGGATTCCAAAGTTTTCATTCCCGTTACCGTGTCAACATAAGTCTGACACATTTTTCTAGTCATCTGAGGTGTATATGCCTCCACTGCTAAGTCTATGGCCTCGTCTGCTGTAAACCCCTTCTTCCTATATTGTGCGACCTTTTCAATAATTTTTCCATTGAACATCACTCGTGAAGGAACACCGAACAGCCTTTTCCATGTTTCTCGTTTCACACTACCGTTGGGCTCTTCACCATCTTTACGCTTCAGACGCTTACTTCCTTTGCCTTTTTGTCTAGTGTACCACGGAGGTCTTTGTCTGGTGAAAAGTCCCATTCCATCCTGCGATGTGACAACCTTCCTCAGTCGGTGATTTTCGGGTGTAGTTGGTTTTAGGTCAATCAAGAGGTAACCGTAAGGGGTGGATATGGCATCTTTATATTTCTCCATGAAATACTCTGCGTGTTTGGGATAGATACGTCGTCCAAAGAGGTGTATTTGTTGTCTGTCAATAGGGTTGTTAAAGAGTACGAAGTATTGACAGTTTAAAGTAATGTCGCGAGAGGCTTTCCCTTGTGGAAACAAATTTTGGGTTAAATAGATGACGGACAGATTGCGATGATGGGATCCTTTCGTGAAGAGATCGGAGATGCGTGAGTCTCCCTTAGCCACACCCATCAGGTCATCGAGCACCACCACGTTGATCTCATCAGGGTCGAAGTAATAAGCCTCTCCAATGTCTTGGGGGATACCAGGCACGAATGTAACATTCTTCAAAGAGCTGTTTTCGTAGGCGGACTGCCACTGGCTGTAGCACCAAACTATACGGGTATAGCTGATTTGTCCCTCTTCTAAGAACTTTATCACCCATGATGTCTTGCCACAACCCGTAGGGCCGCTGACCATCATGGTATAGGGATGCTCTATTCCACTTGTTGGCCCGGAATTCGGGGGTGTCTCCTGACTATGCCTCAGACGCATATGTCTGAGCATATTGTGACGATGAGAGAAGGTTCTCTGACAGAACGTACACGTACTCGACATGATATACGAACTAATGGTTCACAAACGACCTTATATATATATGCAGTCGTGTACATAGCGCCGCACTTCTACACACTTGCTGACACCCCTTAGAGCTTTATGATTAGATTGCTTCAATATCTTCTTGAGCCACCCAGCTAGCGAATTTGATTGGCCACCCGACATATTTCACCAGTTTTTCCACCCTGCCTCGACGACGTCGTGTTTTGAGTACTTTTTCAATCCTCCATAATGCATCAACATCTTTATTGACCACCTGAAGCTCTTGTTGATAAAATGTACCCTGTATTTCAACGTCCATGAAATCTATGAGTTTATATATGGGTAGTCCTTGGCGACGATACCTTTTTGAAATTTTGAAGAGTTCCTCTGTCCACTTGGCTTGATAATCCCGTTGGAATACATATCTCACGTGTGAAATACGAACAGAATCACCAACCTTCAATTTAAAGGGCTGTTTCCGTGTAGGTTGTGTAGTGTCCACATACATTTCTTTCCAGAGTATGGCTTCATTATGCTTGTTTACGTCAGCTGGAGCTCTCTCGTTTAGTGATCGGTGCTGCCGACGGTTGTAAGCTCCCACTACGTCTGCAAGAACATCCAGGTAGCGGTAGGTTTGCTTATGCGTGTAATACTTATATAATACGTTCTTAACCGTCCTGATGACCCTCTCCACATAATTGGCCTTCTTCTCATTATGTGTGACATAAGGTTTAATTCCCTTCTTCGTCAAATAGGCCTTCACCCATCGGTTATTGAATTCACTACCTTTGTCGACTCTAAGATATTTTGGGATTCTACCTTGCTTTAAAATGGAATCCAATCCCTCAACGATTGACTGATGTTGTTTATTGGGGAGAGGAACGATCCATAAATAACGCGAAATAACGTCAATAGCGAAGAGTAGGAACTTTATGTTGTCATTGTGTTTCGATACATTGGTAACATCAGCCAGGTCGGCGTCCCACAAATGATCAATTCCAGCTGATATCACTCTATTTCTCTTAAATGAATATCGAATAGGTCTCTGTAAACTGTAAGGGTCTTGATCGCTCAACCATTGGTTTAGATCGGTTAGGGGAACGTTATATCCTCGTTTACGCAAAATATTGCGTAGCTTGGCAGGGCCTGTAAACGAAGCAACATCGGTTGTGTCAAAGTATACACGGGACAAATGGGTTTTCCATGCACCCGCATCCATCGTGTCTTGACCAGGATGAAAAGATCATCTCTTTTATATTCACCTTCGCACTTTATATAAAAATTAAAAAACGGTAGAGGTGTGGTTTAAGAAACCATTTTATTGAATGAATTAACAGCTACAATACATTTGAAGTGTTTTGGAAATACAATATGAGAAATGTCGCGTTACAAATCTATATACATAACAATCATTATGACAATGGTTTTGATGGAAGTCCGTCAGGATGCTGGAAAGAGATACACCTCGTGTTAACTGAAGTAACACGTATATACAATAGTGACCGCAGGTCAATGATTGATCTCCTTGAAGCACTCTGTCATTATATGAAATAGTTTTACAATTGTTTTTGAGAAATGAAGCGAAACGATGGCCGTAATGCTCTGGTAATTGTCCCAAGGAATCAAAAAATGTGCCTCTGTCTTGGGAAAAGTAGAATACTACCCAATGTTCACCGGGAAGAGTAGACGGGTCTGTGTTTACGATATATGCAGCCGGTGTCAGAGACACGTGGCTTGGAATCTTATCCGCCGGGTACACCCCGCGGACGCGAGCGTGCAGCGTGTGATCGGAGCGAATAATGCAGCGTAGCTCGTTGGTATTCATGGTGCGTTGACTATGACGTTCCGCGACTTATCAACCTCTATCAGGGCTGGGAACTCCGCGTAGGTGATACAGCTCACGGTTTCAGGAAGTGGTTCTCCGAAGACCGCTTCCAGTCTAAGGTTACCTTGTTTCAACAGCTGCAGGTGGTCTTTCGAGGCTAAGGTAGGGTCCAAGTTGAAAGAGTATAGCGTGTAGCCGTTGTGATACTCCAACAAGGTTATAGCATTTCCAAAGTTTTCTCCGGATTGACCTATAGCGTCGAATAAGGTAAGGTAGGCCGATGTGAACTGCGAGGTGTAAGGATCGGTATTAAACCTCGTCCTTATTTGATGACCCGGGGAAGTGACACCGTCTATGTTTACCGCCAGATTTGTCAGCTTAAAGTGATGAAAGTTCAGAGGATTCTTTCTATAGTCCCCTATCACGGCCTTGGAAGATACGAAACCAACGATCAGTTTGCTGGGGTAAACGGACTGGAACATGTTGTCCCAGCGGAAGAGGGTCTGTCCAGCAGATATGGACATCATCTTAACCTGCGTGCTCTGGTAGGGATAAAACGCGGAACTGTCTTCGAGAGCTTTGGCGTGTCCAAGTATGACACCAGGGTTGACGCGTATTTTGTAAGCTTTCAGGCTGATGTCCTCAATAACGAGTTTGTAGGCTGGAGTCTCGGCTTCTGCCATGAAGATGAACTGGGGCGACGACCGGTACAACTTCACGTATACATCAACGTTGTTTAGCAGGTAGCGGTGTTGTTTAAACACGTCCTGCATGAGGTTTCCTTCCATCTCGAATGCATTACTCTCGGCGATGAATTTCTGTCTCTCTGTAAGTCCAGCATTTGCACCTATTGCAGGATTTGTGGTATCTATATTAACACCCTCGTCAGCTACAAACAGTTGAAGCTGTAGTTGCGTTTCTTTAGCGTCTTCACCAAAGTTCAGAATGGTCTGAAGGTAGGCTTTGTATGGATAACCATTGTCCATGGTCGTCACCAGTTTACCTTGCATAGATACATCAATTTGTGACCACATGGTCTGTAGCAGTTGATTGATAGGGCCGCATTTTTCATCCTTGACCAACGGGGTATCATCGCTGTGAACGACCTTAGCTTTCACGTAGAGTCGACAAGATTTCAGGTCGAGATAATCTAACCCCTGGCCTGATATCTTAAATTCAACGGGAGCACCATCGTTGAATTGGGATGTTGGCCTCACGTCAATGATGTAACGATTTTCCACCGCTGTTTGCGAAGGCGGTAATTGAAAAAGAGATAACGTCTCGGGTTGACCTTCGTGGAAGCCTTTATCAGTAAGGAGCGCCATGGTGTAGCTAGAAAAATTGAATCTTTCGATTCTTTGGAGGTGATGTTCTTTTTATACGTTTGGATTGTCCTTGGGAGATAATGGGTGGAGATGAGGTGCGCTTCTTATTTATACGGATTTCAGACTTGGCTTGATCAACAGCTTGTTGTGACGGGGATGTTAGCGTAATAGGTGGTACATTTATACGTTTCTGTGGCACTTGAGTTTCAATAGGAATGATGCTAAGACCTCTTCCGCTTTGTGATGTGGGGTACGGCACTGAGTTGACTTGATCCTGATAAAAACGAATCCATTTTTTGACGTCGGGAACATACAAATGACGATTCGTCATAGTTTTTTCAAGTGGAGCGTGATCGTAATTGCACCACTCAGAAGGGTTGCTGGTAGATTATCTTCGGTCTTTATATAGATGTCGAGAACGTCAACACTATTTTGTACTATGGGGAGATAATGTGGCGTAGAATATAGCCTAGTAATGGCTTTCTTGGAAACACTCGTCACATCTACAGTCCGTAGGAGAGGTAGTTTAGTCTCGCCTACAAAGGATTCACCGCAAATATTACAAGTCACGAGTAACAACGACTTGGATTTGAATTGAGGTTGCTTGTTGATAAATAATTCCGCTAAACCAACCACCCATGATTCACTTAAACAGAGACGCGTGTTCAAGGCAACGCGAAATTTATAGGGTGTATTGTCTGGGAAGTATGACAACGAATCTTTGCTACTAATAATAATGTAGTGATCCATTTGGACGACTGGGGCTAAAAGATGAATGATGTGCTTTTATAGGGATCAAGGACCAAGCGATGTAAGATTATGCTGGCTTTCTAGAACATTCTGTATGGCGATGTCGATTTTAGGGGTACTGTCCTTGATGAGGGTCCACTGAGTATGTGTTAGGACGAGTCCTTTAATAGAAGCTTTACCGTTGAGGAAATAGCGTAGATCCACCCTCCGCGTCTTGGCATATAAGCAAACAGTAGCTCGAATATGATTATCAATGGCTACTTGCTGCATAGGTGAGCATAGGGTTCTGTTCGAAATGGTGGTGATTACGCGGGTATCGGGATAGGAACAGGGCGGAGACACTGTGGTTTCTGGAGGACCATGACACGGTGAACATGTGATACAGGGTGTGCACTTTACACAGGACGTACGAAAGGCAGACAGCACGATGAGAGGGATGAGGAGTAATAATATCGCCGCGATAGATGCCGCTTTCAGCTTGATAAGGGTCCTCTCGTATTGATCCATTGTGAATGAACAGGGTTGTACACGCGGACCTTTATATAGGTGTGGACACGTGTGAACTTAATAACTCATTTGACTCATTGATTATGGGGAGTCTGCCTAGACGCGTCTGAACTTGTCGAGAACTAAAGACAAAAGAGCAGGCAATAACAATAGAACAGGGGTCTGATGTCATGATCTAAAAATAGAACTGAGGTGATAGAAAATAGAACTGACATAAGAATATAAGGAGTACTAAATAACAAAACAATGAGCATTAATTATTGATGCTGGGTCGACATCGGGCCTTACAGACTAGTCTTTTGTGTTAAATGCCGTCATTTACATCTGACGACGATACAGCTCACCAATCTCCAATGTACGAGTTGTCACAGCGAAACAGCTCACCAATTACCAGTATACGAGTTGTCAGAGCATTTCCATCATAGCTCTAGATTTGTATCTAATACCGCTTATGCCGGTGCTAGGGGCCGTGTGGTCATATCATCCAAGTTGCCACATGAACAGGTACAATAAAAGCGTACCTGAGATACAACACATATCACGAATCGTTAGATTCTTGGTATGTGCTTTAGAATAGGTTAACCAGAAGATTATTCTGTGAAGTCATGTGACGCAGTCAGTATGTCGGCACCTCTTCCCACTACCCTTATATGTGTTGTAATTAAGTACATACTATGTTTCACCGGGCCGCCACGCAGCGCGCGCGTGTTATGCGGACGCGCGCGCGGATTATCCGCGATTGTGTGCGCCGGTCAAAGGTCACATCCAGGTCAAAAGGTCACCCTTCCAAGGGTTTTCCCAATGATGTCATGATCTAAAAATAGAACTGAGGTGATACCACATATGAAAACGGGGCGCAATACTTATAAGTAAGAAAACATATTATGTAAAAAAATAGGGAGCAATACATATTAAGTAACAAAAAAGTGGGGAGCGGAATTATTACATATAACATTGAGTCAGTACTCTCTATTTAACCACTACTGATATATCCTGTAATAATGGAGATTTGTTGAACAGTTTATCGGACGGGGTGCCGATAATTGTTGATAAATTTGATTGAGCTCCAGCACGAAATGGATTCCAGTGAGCTAGCTGTTCCTTGATAAATAACATGTCGAATAGAAAACAATAAATTACCTTTGCATTAGATATTTTTTTTAAATGGATAAACTGATACAGGTAGGTATAGGTACCCTTTGTGATGCGTTGAACTAATGATTGAGCCAGCATGAACAGGTTGCTAGTGCGGATATAAAATATCACAAAAGAAAAGCAAGACACTGTATTTCATGATCCTTTATTTCACAAATTTTATTTCATATATTCTCCACGTTTTAACCTGTTTAGCGTCATCATGGAAATGTATCTCGATCTCAAGTGGCCCTGAATTGAAATGTTTCCTAAAATCACGGCCTTCCTTCCTGGCAAGGGTGCCATCGGCCTGAAAGTAAAAAAAAATATATCGATAGAGACATATTGATTAATCAAGCAATCTTTTTTAAATTTATCTAGTTACATAAAACGAAAAATGATTTTTGATGAGATTACGGCAGGGTATGTGGGCTTTGTCTAGGAAAATGTAAGCATTCGTACTTTACTAAAGAAGAGACACTCCAAAAGTTTTATTTATGAAGGAAATATCAATATTTTATTTATACTTTTCGTTACACTGTAACTGGAGCCATACTGGCCTAAATTTATCCAGGACACCAAATACTTTCTAGTTATTTTTGGTTGAAATTTTCCAAGAACTCCCCCCTTCCCCCAGAATCAATACCAGTACGTAATAATGGCGAAGGTCAATTTCGCATGAATATAGTCCTAAAGATGTTTGTGTCTATGACCCCGGATACCTCCCTCAACAATATATTCTGCTATATTGCTACATTTAATATGTCTCTCGCTCACCCCCTCCCCCCAACACAGCTCTACCTCTCTCTCCCACGCAGAAAATATTTGAGAGGACCATATTGTTTTAGAGTTCATAATCCTTTTGACAAATTTATTCTTGGGCCCCTTTTCTTTCGTATAAAATATTTGTTCTAAATTTTGTTCCGTGTATATGGATAGGACCTGTACCTTCGCCTATTTTAGTTCAGATATATAATATCTACATCCCGCCATGTTCGTCATCTGTTCCCAAAATACTATTTATTATAATTATCTTACTGATGCCGCCTGGATATCTGATCTTTCTCCCGTTTGAGAAATTATAAGGACTTTCCGACCTCGCTCCCCCCCAACCTATGGTTGGCCATCCCTGTCAGAATTCGTCATTTAGAGGCTGCCTCTAAATAATATATACCATGGTATAAAATGCCAAGCCTGCCATAATTCGTATTTAGAGGCTGCCTCTAATTATTTTGTACCATGGTATAAAATGCCGAGCCTGCCATAATTCCTATTTAGAGGCTGCCTCTAATTATTTTGTACCATGGTATAAAATCGCCTCTAAATCGCCAAGCCTGCCACAATTCGTATTTAGAGGCTGCCTCTAATTATTTTGTACCACGGTATAAAATGCCGAGCCTGCTATAATTCCTATTTAGAGGCTGCCTCTAATTATTTTGTACCATGGTATAAAATCGCCAAGCCTGCCATAATTCCTATTTAGAGGATGCCTCTAATTCATTTAGCCGTAAGTCATAAACAACTCGATGTCATATCAAGAATATTAAATTTGACCAATGAGTAAACTTGTAACAAGCGTAGAGATATGGTCACGTGAGTAAATGGGAAGAGACAAGAGTGCTTCGCGCTATTCTCCGATGGACTTTATCCAACAGGTTCAAAATCTTACGGCACATCAGAGCACGCGGCACACCACAGCACGGCAGACAACGTTCTATAAAGGGGGTAAATCTTGCGTGGCTAGGAGACCACTGGGCACTTCAGGGGACGTTTTATTAACGGCACATCAGGGAACACTCGGCACTTCAGACGGCGGCTTAGGCAGTTTGGATTCCCGCTGTCGCGTAACCGGCAGATTAACGCTCCACAAGTAATAATGACCTGATTAATTATACCGGATTACGTTCATTACATTTAGTGAAGACTTGGCTAATTTACAATAGATTACGATTATAAGTGGCTATAAACTTAAATGAATATAGCTTCTTATTGGTATTTTCTCCGTAATTCGTATTTGGGTCAAATTTTATCATGGCTAAAACAATCGCAAAATTTGTCTACAACTGTTTCAGCCTCTTGGGTTAATGTACATATAAATATATACACCTCACTCACGGGTATTTTAATTTCGGGTAAATGGAAACCCTTTATATATTTGCATGTTTTATCTGCTGTCTGATGTTTGTAGTTATATATCACCCCGGAGATTCAGTTCTCCATCCCTTGTGTGCTTTGGCATGACATTCCATCCCATGGAGCATGTTTTCCATCCTGTGGAGCAAAACATGGCCGAAAGTACACGTTTCACGGGGTCTCCAGACAGAGTGAAAGATACCGATGAACAAGGGCGGAGATAGGTGGATAATCATGTAGCCTATCAGGGGCCTATTTAATCATAGAAGAGATATGATCACAATTCCCTCTCTGTCAAGATTCCGTTTTCCGTAAATAAGCTACACAGTTCAAGCTGTTGTGGGTATTTTGACAGACAAGCCCGCATTATACCCTCAATTGGAGTCATTTTTATCACATGGTCCGTCCGTTTTCAATGAAATATACGGCCAATGTTACTATTATACACATCTGTTGTTGTAAAGTCAGTTAAACTGGCTAGAGAACCGCTGATGAACTCAGCTGAGCTAATTGTATTGTGGTAGTCCATACCACGGGGCACGACAAGCCATCCCTTGGAGCAAGAAAAATAGATAAATTCCTCTAAATTTGAAAAATAGTCTGAAATTGAATTTTATACTCAAAGTATGTGGAAAATGTATACGAGTTAGTAAGTGAACGTAACTAGCTGCAACATCAATGGGCGCCATAACGACAGTCGATGATATATTTTGGTGAAACGTTGTGCATTACAGATAATAAAACCTCATTTGTAGGACGTTCATGAAATAAGTACCTGGGTGTAAAACTCCGCTTTTCCTTGGGGTGACGTGGCCGATCACAAGGTTAAACTGTCGGTCCTATGATACTCTAAACACTGTTTAGACAGTACAGCTAATTTGTCATATAGTAAAAGATATTACTCTTATTTATAATCGTACATTGTGTATGATGAAACGAATTAATAGAACGATTGGCAAGGAGAGTTTGCGCGGGGTGGGTGGGTGGCGGTGTTGATAACAATCGAGACAGACACTCTGAACATGTGTTTGTATTAATTACACGCGATCAAGCCGTCCTTTGACCAACGTTGACCTGTCACGTGCATGCTGTCTGGAAGATAGTTATTATTCCATATATACATCAAATTCCAGTACCTTTTCCGATTAGTTTATACAAACTACAAGGCAAAAATTTCGTAACAATCAAGTTGGATAAACCATTGTTTACTCATTATAGTGTGTCTCAGTTGTTTACTAACATACATATAGGTGACGATATGGATACTGAGTCTGCCATTTCTTCTTATGGCTGCCATAATACAGAGCAAGCAAGTGAACGGTGTCCTTTACCGATGAAACATTACAAATGGTTATATTGTTGAATTTACAATATAAAATGAAGCTTTTAATAAATCCGTTATTTGTTCCGTGACAGTATTAGGTCAAGAACAAAAGTATTCTGTTTTGGTGAACACCCTGTCAGGTCTAAACGATAACAGAAAAAAACGTGACAGAAAAACGGATGTGATGTCAAGGATTAACAATCAAATATTTATTTACAGTACTAAAATTATATACAAATTATGTAAGGTTAATACAACAAATAAATGAGAAATACAGTCTTTCGTTTTTTAAAATAGCTGGAGTGCTGTTAATCACACTCCTAAAGTTTGAAAAATTATTTTAAGGAGTGTGATATCATACTCCTCCAGGTTACAACTTAGTGAGGCTTACAATTGGCGAGTGCTATTGTTCACACTCCTGAGCTAATTTTCAGGAGTGTGATCACACTCACACTCCTCAAAAACGAATGACTGGAAATATAGTCTTATATGTTCAATGCTATACCGGTGTAAATTTCACAGTCCGTACTGACGTGCACAAATCTCTCCAAGTCCATGCCGAATTCCCTTCTCGATCACTGAATGTTAAGCTATTTATACCCTATGCGTCACTCAAGACAATTCTACAAAATCAAGAAGCTTCTAAAGTATACAGTATTCACGTATGATCTGACCCAGATACAATTACAACAGTTTCGAGAACACTCCATGAATATAACCACATAACAGAACGTAAACAAGCTTACGTAGCTCTATTATTCGAGAAACGTCTAATAGAAAACTACAATGTGCAGACGGCGCTTAATCCGGGTCTGTTCGTGTCCGCCATTTGCAATGTTAGTCAATATTTACTTGGGATTAAATCTATTACGACTTTGACGTAATACACCCCACGAACGTCTAATAATAGACTACAATTCCATGACAACCCCTAAAACATGGCAGTGTGTATGACGTCACAGGACCTACGAAGTAGGGTTTGATATGATTTAAGTGTGTATTCGAGAGATTACTTGGGGGCCCTATGTGCTACTGGGAGTTAATTTATTTAGCAGTCTCTAATTGACAGTGGGTACTATTAACTTTCCCAGATGTCACCGCTGGTGGGTCATTAGCGTAGCAAATATTATCGCCCTCCATTCCTATTACCATGGACACTGATCAGCCCAGCAGTACAGCACGAGGTCACCCATCCAAGTCTTGACCGGGCTCAAAATCCTCTAACTTCGGTCATTTTACGAGAACCGGTGTGTCCAACGTGATATGCCGTATCAGGGAACTTTCAAAAGTCAAAGTGAAACATACAGCCAAGGATTCCCATGGGCATGAGAGTGCACTCGCTGAGCCATCAATAAATAATAAAAAGTAATTATAAATCAATTTTTCATCAGAATTCGGTCAGCTCAGAGCTTGCTGGTAAAAATGCCCTAATGCACGTTCATGCCAAAAACCAAGGTTCTAGTATCAACGGTTCTCCTTATTTTGTCGACGAAAGGTTTCGGATGGACTCACTCACTGACTGACTACAGGACAATTTGGAGATGGTAGCCTACTTCGTAGGAAAAGTGGTGCGGTGACTCGGTTTTTCGTTCATTTTATGCTCTTGTTTATAAAAAAAAATGAAATCAAGGAAGAATAGTTGTGCCCCGAACCCAGAATATACATTTTTCAACACTATTTCAACAGTTAGCCATCTGTCATAAAATTTATTATTATACCTGATACCGTAATTGTTCATCCTGATTGGTCGTATGATATTCTGTAATTCCCCATATTAAATGTATAGCACAAGAACTGTTCTATGCTATGTAGTAGCGAATTGTCTAGAAAGGCGATGTCACACAATCTCGAGGAGATAGTGCACGGTCTCCAGGCAATATTGCACCATCTTGAGCGCAGTGGTGCCCCGTTAGCGCGCGGCGAAACACTGTAGCTAAGGACATATATAGCGCTCCAACATTTGACAGCTGAATGAGTTTGTGCCCCAACTCTTCTTGAAACGACCAACATTGTGTAGGAAAAAAATGTTACGGTACTCAATTACATGATACAAACCAGCCTGCAAACTTCGAATAATCGAATCTAAGGTTCGGTACCGGTACCGCAAATTATTGATCTACGGTATGTCCATGTCATATTTTTTACTGTTATCGGACGTGGATCATAGGTTTGCAAAGTCCTTCCTCTGTTATCTTTGGTAATATAGAAACATATGATATGGACATCGTAAGAAAACACTCTTTCAATACTGTCTGTCTCGAGCTGGAAAATCCTGATGTCACACCCAACAGCACACAAAATGACGAGTGCGTTGACCCGAGATACTAAACAAATTATGATGGGTCTACGGTAACGTCCGCAATTTATGTGTACAAATGATATTCCTAGTCCGGCCTGTTGGTGGTTGATCGGGTCAAAAAATCCATTAGTGAATGAAACGCTGAAGTCATTTCGTTTTCAATTCTTTAACATCGAAATTCAGGAATCGCAATGTTAATGATTTTAATTCTTTCAAGTTTTTCTTGCTCCAAGGGATGGCTTGTCGTGCTCCGTGGTATGGACTACCGCAATACAATTCGTTCAGCTGAGTTCATCAGCGGTTCTCTAGGCAGTTTAACTGACTTTACAACAACAGATATGTACACTAGTAAACTTGGCAGTATATTTCATTGAAAACGGACGGGCCATGTGATAAAAATGACTCCAATTGGGGGTATAATGCAGGCTTGTCTGTCAAAATACCCACAACAGCTCCAACTGTGTAGCTTATTTACGAAAAACGGAATCTTGACAGAGAGGGAATTGTAATCATATCTCTTCTATGATTAAATAGGCCCCTGATAGGCTACATGATTATCCACCTATCTCCGCCCTAGTTCATCAGTATCTTTCACTCTGTCTGGAGACCCCGTAAAACGTGTACTTTCGGCCATGTTTTGCTCCACAGGATGGAAAACATGCTCCACGGGATGGAATGTCATGCCAAAGCACACAAGGGATGGAGAACTGAATCTCCGGGGTGTATATGTTTTATCGTGTTTATATGTGTGTATGATTGCGTTTTAGCTCTGATGGGCACAACTTTTACGCAAATAAACGATTCTATTCTATTTGTGATTTCTCCAGTCATACAATCTTATAGTCTCTCCCTAAAAGTCTCATCTACCTCAAAATTGATTTTATGTGATCAAATCAAATGTATACGTTGCCACATATAATTGTA
Organism: Hanleya hanleyi; assembly: GCA_036873755.1. NCBI lineage: Eukaryota > Metazoa > Mollusca > Polyplacophora > Lepidopleurida > Hanleyidae > Hanleya > Hanleya hanleyi. The sequence goes on along the minus strand of JAVTVY010026886.1, from coordinate 82,245 downwards.
TAACAACGATTATTTTGTGCAGCAAAATATACCAAAATAAGACCTATCCGTATATTGTCCTAGGCAAAATATATAATTCCAAGTGGGGAAAACGGCACACCACAGAACGGATACTGGCGCGAGCAAGCGGCACATCACAGCACGGCACACCAGAGAACATTCTATAAGGGGGATAAATCTTGCGTGGCTAGGAGACCATTGGGCACTTCAGGAGACGTTTTATTAACGCACAGGGGCACATCAGGGAACGCTCGGCACTTCAGACGGCGGCTTATGCAGTTTGGATTCCCGCTGACCGTGTAACCGACCGATTGACGCTCCACAAGACCTCTCATAATAGTAATAATGACTTGATTGATTATACCGGATTACGTTCAACATTGATAACAATATATGGCATAAGAGGTATATTTAATGAAGACTTTGCTAATTCACAATAGATTACGATTATAAGTGGCTATAAACTTAAATGAATATACAATCTTATAGTCTCGCTAAAAATCTCATCTACCTCAAACTTGATTTTATGTGATCAAATCAAATGTATACGTGGCCACATATAATTGATTGTACATAATTGTATAACAATCATTATATTTTAATATTTATCTAACAGATACACGGCACATTTTGTGCAGCAAAATATACGAAAATAAGACCTATCCGTATATTTTCCTAGGCAAAGTATATGATTCCAAAGGGGAAAAACGGCACACCACAGAACGGATACTGGCGCGACCAAGCCATGTGGCGACAGACGGCACCCTGGAGACGGACCAAGACACTTCTTCAGCCAGGCATACACTAATTCTGTAGATTTATAAACACAGGGATTCGCTGCCCTGCCCACCAAAACACTGCATTTAATTTCTATACATGTACAAAACCAACAAGTCAGTTATGTTAAAACAATTTCATCACGTTCTGTGTGTTTTTTTTTACAGCACAAACAAACCAGCTGTGACTTCGGTGGACAGCAGCCTGGATATGAAATGCTTTTGAATTGTTGATATAATTTAGTGCTTAATTTTGCTTTGATAAATTTATATTTTTTTTATGAAAACGGTGGACAGCAGCCTGGACATGAAATGCTTTTTAAATGTGTATATAAGTTAGTGTTTCATTTTGCTTCGCATTTTTTAAAAATATTATGAAATCGGAAATGCTTTCGGAATCTTTAAATGTATGATACAAATGATATCAGTGACATGAGGGGGTGAATAGAAAAACTAAAATAACCGTATAGATCTATAGATTTTAAACCTTAAAACATACACCAGATAACAATGACAATTGACACACTTGCAAGTACTGGTACCGGTATTTAATAATGCAATAACGGTAAATGCACCAACCAATAAAACCTCCAAGCATTTAAACATTTTTAACACATTCGTAATATTATGTCTGCAAAAAGAATGTGAAACTTACTTCACTTGTCCGTTTTTTTATTTAATTGTGCAGGCGCTAACAGTCTCCGTCTGGGTCTAACTACGGGGAGTAGATAAATACTCAAATAAAGAAACAAATTACGTATCCAACTACGGAGAGTAGTCGTATAATTTATTAACACCACCTAAATAAAGGGACCCTGGCGAGGCTAGACGATCGACCGTGCGCCTTTATACTCCGATTCACAGGACGGGTAAGGTCTTGGATACGAATCACGTAATAGGTGACTGACTAGCTCTCCCTGAAGCAAGCTGTGCTGATCATGAGCTCTCGTAGGCTATTCATGCATTGACCCATATGCTATATATAGACCGTCCTCTGCCGTGCCGTGCTCTCAGGTGCCGGCACACCACAGGACGGTAGGATTTTGAGTACGTAAGAATTCTGCCTGTGGATGAGTCGATCACCATCAGGTTGTCGGGGATTTGCTGCTTCCTGCTCTCGGATTCCATTCAGAAGGGTGTTTAAGTCGCGTTGTCTATTCTGAACTCTCATCAACTGCATGCGATTAGAAGGTGCATTTGGCGACCTGAGCCTCGACGGATCGGCCATATCTTCCGTCTACATTTCGGCCCTACATTTCCCGCCAAATCAAAAAAGGGGAGGAGCGTAAAGCCCGGCACCAAATTTGTGAAAGCGCATATCATTGGTGGAAGTAATAAGAAGGAGAAAATTTACGACTTACGGCTAAAATGAATTAGAGGCATCCTCTAAATAGGAATTATGGCAGGCTTGGCGATTTTATACCATGGTACAAAATAATTAGAGGCAGCCTCTAAATAGGAATTATGGCAGGCTCGGCATTTTATACCGTGGTACAAAATAATTAGAGGCAGCCTCTAAATACGAATTGTGGCAGGCTTGGCGATTTAGAGGCGATTTTATACCATGGTACAAAATAATTAGAGGCAGCCTCTAAATAGGAATTATGGCAGACTCGGCATTTTATACCATGGTACAAAATAATTAGAGGCAGCCTCTAAATACGAATTATGGCAGGCTTGGCATTTTATACCATGGTATATATTATTTAGAGGCAGCCTCTAAATGACGAATTCTGACAGGGATGGCCAACCATACCAACCCCACTCTGTGCCGTGGTCTTCAGTAATTAAATTTAGAAAATTATTGTTCCTTCATTTCGTTCTGACGCACTAAATAGCCAAACAACGAAACTAAATAGCTAACAAATGCAAAAATATACCTCGGACCCAGCTATTATAAAAGTTTGCCTATTTCTAATCTTACCAACAACAGAAATGCGCGGTTCTCAAGCCAAACGTGAAATCGTCACTCTCAATGGAGTGTCCCGATTTACGTCAATTTGCATGTTGTTCTAGATTCGGCTATAATTTACGGCTATCAGAGATACAGTGTTCTAGTTTGGTTTCCTCTGTCGAGCATTCCACACACAAACATTTTGGTTGAAGATATGTCATATCGGAAGATTTTTTGTTCAAGGCTTGAATAAAGGGAGGTGAAAGTTATCGCCCTTGCTTGGAAACTTTTTCGACCGCACCACGAAACAGCACGCCCTTGAAACCTTGTATAGTTTTGTGGGTAAAACTTACCGCACGCTCGAGAAAACACGGGGAATCCGACAACTGACCAACCTCGCCACCAGGGGTCGCTCTCCGCTGGAAAATTGGCCGCTCCGACGAACTGGTGCCGAGCGCCCTCCCAGAGCATAGTAGGGAGGACAGAACCGGATCACAGGCATTTGATAAGGGTCAGTATAAGATGGGTATATCAGTAATATCCTAATTATCCGTGGTAGTTATGTATCTACATATATGGACCCCACCAACTAAGGTCGTGTTAGAAGAATGGGGTATATATAACATTATGACAATATTGAGTATATAAAGTTTTATTTGTTACTACACCCACATAAAGGTCAATTGTGATTCATTTATCAAATGAATAACTAACTGTGGGCCAGAGAGCATCCATCCATACTGACTCCATGTTACTAGTATATGGGGTATATATAACAGCATGAGAAGGGCGAGTACACTACACATACATATCATTTTAATTAGCCCAGGAATGGCTGTAGTCTCGAATGGCTCTGTAATCGACTCACAGCCAAGGTTCCTCCTATAGACAATACATCCCACACATTGAACTTTGAATGACGTTGTCCAATATCCTAACTGCACACGAAATAAAACGGCAGCGAATAGTAATAAACTATACCTCATTTTCCTCTACATTAGTCCTTCTCGCCGCCTGCCAACTCTCAACACTTAATAATTCCTCGTTCTTTAGATATCATCTTTTAATCACGCCTTCACGGAGTTTTCTGACATATTTTGGTCTCATATTTTGAATGTCTGCGTTAGCCACGCCCACGTACACGCGCATTCGTTGGACCGTCCTCGACCATTCTCAAAGAGAGCCGTGTCTACCCGCGGGAGACCAATTAAAGCGACTCTTTCTCGCAGTAGGGAGTCTCGCGAGACGAGAATGCGTCCTCGACCTGACCTGAATAATCACGCATGCGCCACGGCTTGTTTTCAAAGACACCGCCATCTCCGGCAAAGTCCGTGCAAGGGAAATTTACATCACTGACAGTTGAATGGAGGTCAGCTGAATATTCAAATCCCCGAGAATCTTGAACAATTGATGATAACTTAAGAATAAGGGAATACCGCGAGTTCTAACTTGGAGGGAAGTGACAAAAGACTACAAGGAGAATAACGAAGTACATTTTATTATCACCAGCTACTGTGTTTTTGTATGTGCAGCCGTTAAATCTTCCGAAACACAGGCGTTTCGGAGGCCAAAACTTCGTGGTACGAAATGTGATGGGAAGGAACTACAGCTGTGTAGGGAAGAACAGCCACGCCCACCTACACAGCAAAGGTTCTATAGCTACATTTTAATCATTACAAAGACAAATTGGTGACTGATGACAACCCATCCATTACTGACCCTTATCAAATGCCTGTGGACCGGATAGCTCTGGTTTCGAGATTGATCTTTTACAGGATTCTTGTAAAAATGCGTTCGAAGAAAAATAAGCATCGTGGATGACAAGTGATAAGTTACCCTATATCATTCATTCATAGTTGTCGCAAAAATATTTATTTATCGCGAAATCAATGTATTTCGGTAGCGCTGTCATCATAAAATGCTCTGAACTTTTTATTGCGGAGGAGTTTGGGGTAATGCATCTCATTATACCGATTTTGTATACATCCGCGACCAGGCAAGCTGAAAACATGGCAGCCAACATCTATATATCTGCATCTCCAATCGGTAAGTATCATCCGAATTATATACAATCGAGACACATCAGTATCGATATTTAGTTCTTTTTAGATGTATGGCCCATATAATCACATGAAAGATAAATATAGATATTCCTTTGCCATGTTGTTTGTCTGGATGACGGATTGCAAATTGGCGGGAAAATATATGGAAATATATCGTCTGCACTGTGTGGAAAATGTGGATCAAAAGTCTGTTGAAAGTATACAGCCGTAATGCTGTTGAGTTTTGAAAAGCCTTTACAGTGGCTCTGTGTAGGTCATTGCCATAAACTTGATGATGTCCTGTGTAGGAATGTTCTAAAAATGGGGAGGGTTGGGGAGGGTTGGGGAAGGGTGAAAAATGTTAGCAGACCTCTCAAGTTAGCCTAATGAATTAATGTGGGTTGTAATAGCGTGTGTGGGTCCATGGAATTACCCAAATGAACCCAAATCAAATGTAAGTTATTTTACCCAAATGAAGGCAATATGTACCCAATTGAAGCTAGTATATGTGTAATAGGGGGTCTTATCCAAAAATATAATAAAATAGGACACGTGCACTAAATAATGCCAAAAATTTATAAATTTACGATCAGATCGACCCATGTTTGACGGAGTTCTCTTCCATTGAAGCTTGAGAACTAGCCGACAGCTACCAAGCAAACCCATGCTTCATCCACTTACAACTTGTTCAATCAGACGAAATAAGATTATCGAGGAAAATTGTACAATTATACAGGCGCCGCGGAGCATATTCAAAAGTGGGGGGGCTGACCCCTATCTCGACCATAAAGTGGGGGGGCTGAAGTCGCCCCTGGATAGGGCTTATAACATTACAGCTCCGAAAAGTGGGGGGGCTGCAGCCCCCCCAGCTCCGCGGCCCCTGTTATATTTATTGAAAATAGAAATAGCACAATTGCACAGAGCTAAATTTTGTGGACGATCAGTTTTCTAAAGCCCCACTCCGAGCCTTGATTTAATTTGCTCATAATGTCACAATTTACCCAAAAGGTGTCGACAATCACTCAATAATATTCTTCACTGTTACAAATTGAATAAATGAAGACCACTCATCCCTCGGATTGACCGCGTGAAAGCATCTAAACTTCTGCTCATACCAGAATTATTGTTTATTTATTTATTTATTTATTTATTGTAAACATCTGATCTTAAAGATGTAATCAGCCTCAAAATGGATGGATTTTGTAACCTCTCCCCTGCGCGTTTTTTTCAGCAGGAAAGATTACCAAAGCATCATATGTATTATATTTGACGATAGTGGGATCGTCATATACAACGAATGCAAGAATATCTTGTCAGAGAAATTTGTAACTCTGCCGCTTCGACGGCTTTTCTGTCTCGCCATTGAGTGTGTGTTGTACGCGGAGAGGAAAATGACGTCACTGCGTGACGTATGAGTGACGTAGCGACGCTCACGAATTTGAATGCTGCACAGCTGCAGCCATGGGATAACGTCATGGCTCGTGCCCACGGTTCGGTGATGTCGCATAGCGTACGTTGGTAGAACGCACCATACGTGTATACGCTTGTTGACACGGCCGTGGAAAAATAAACGGCATGCCATGCTGTTTATTTTTAGAGATCAACTCCTTCTATTTTCTCGTGAATGGTGGAAACAAGTTTAGTTTTTTGTGGTCAAATGTGTTTCATTTTGTACCTGTTGTAACATATGTCACTTTCGCCGAGTTTGAGAGACATCAATTTCAGCCCAGATTTGAGGCTGATTACATCTTTAAGTGAACTAAGAAATGTAATGTGAAATTAAAATAAAACATTGAGTTGATGGGCCATATCTAGGAAGTCACCCTTAAAATACAATTTCAATCAATCAGAATTATTATGCTCATACTAGAATCATCTACCTTTTATAAAACTAATGGCAAAAAGAACGTTTTTCTTTATTCACAGCCGATTATAATCATCGCATCCGGCCGATTGCATCTACTGATAGAAATGGGACTTAGTTCATGAAAAATCCGTTGCAGTTTTCTTGGGCGCCTGGGTTTTGTCAGAGTTTTCTCCCTTGCAAGCGATTTCGACTAATCGTTTCAATTCATCGGCAGGTTTATTTTGGCGAAAATTTGGCATTATTCAGTACATCCGGCATATTTTTAATAATATTTCCGGATGGCAGGGCCCCTTACACGCACATACTAGCTTCATTTGGGTACATATTGCCTTCATTTGGGTAAACTGACTTACATTTGGGTTCATTTGGGTAATTCTATGGGCCGGCGTGTGGGTTGTAATAGCGTGGGTTGGAAGCTTGTATTCCTCCTGGTTGGAAGCTTGTATTCCTCCTGCATAAAAAAATATCCAACAAAATGAAATGAAATTTTGTACCACAACACAAACCAGTACCGGTATTGTCTTTAGTCTGGGCTATCTAATTTCTGCCTTCAGTGTTCGAATTTAAGAAAAATTTGAACCAGTCCGCCGGACTGGTGAGCCAAAAATGTAACCAGTCCGCAAATATTTTTACTAGTCAGTTAATATTAAATAAAATATGATGTGGGAACATTTGTCATCATGAATATTTTGTGCTCTGTGGTGGTTGCTACTAAATAAGAAATTAATAACTGTGCATTTCTTGAATTTCGTGAACGTGTGTGAAGATAATCACAGACGACAAACCCCGTCGGCTAGACTTTGACGGCGACTTTGACTGCACGTGTCGTCGCGAAAAACACTGCTTCAACAAACGCCATTTCAAGCCAAAAAATCTGTAGATTTCTTTCGAAGTTGATGGAGAATACGTTTAAAATTGTCCTGGTAAACATGATCAGGTCGACTGAAGCGTATTTATAGTGCTGATTTCTCAATTCCCGATCTGGAATTGGGAGCTTTATTTTCTGAAAAGATCGCCAACCTGCATTGCCATGCTGCATTACAGTCACACTTTACGGTATGCTGTGTTCGCACCGCTTTACGGTTGTCGTAAAACGCGGCCGTGGTCGTGATTTCGTTGGAATGTCCTGGAAATTGTTTTAGACTCCCACGATTTATTTAGACTTGATCGGGTAACCGAAAACAGACATTAGTTTTTTCATTCTTTACAAATTGTGCGCGGAGATATCCAGAGAAATAGTTTACACAATGAACTGAGAGCTTTTTTGTTACCAGTCCGACGGACTTGTTGTTCAGTCACTCACACCAGTCCGTTTGATTTTTTACCAGTCTCGGACTGACGGACAGGTGCCAAATTCGAACTCTGGCCTTGGTGGTAAACTTGGCAAATAAATGAAGCAGATGACATCTGTATTTACACTATTGAAAAAGCTGTTGACCCCTTCAAATGCTCGGATTTCATTGAAGCAATTCAGATATTTGGTAAACATAATATTTTCCGATGAGTTGATTTTCTGACTTTTTTTAGAATTGGCGAAATTCAGTTTCCTTACCGTAAACATTTTCTGTCGAGCAATTTGTGACCGCGCTGAACAGTGCGCCACGACAAGGGAGCAGTTATAATTTGTTTTCCTTCACAATCCTTCCTTCACTGGTGAATCTTGCATAGGAAATCAACCTCAGCAGTAGACGACGACTGCTCCACAAACTTTATTGCACCTAATTCACTAGAGGTCCTTGTCAAGAGAGATGTGCGGCTATTTGTCATGGAACTGAACATTAGTTAGTGGAATTCTTTCAACAGCCCATTTTGACAATGCCTAATGCTAGTTAGCTCCCATACCATGTTTGTCTGGCACAGGAGGTAGATTAAAGTACCGGTATCAAACAGATTGGGCTCCCTGAGGATCCATTGTGATCAGTGTCTGTAGAGCCTAATTTTCAAAATTCAAAATTTTTTGTAGTTGTTAGTTTTTTGTTAGGATTAGGGTATGTTTGTTTGGGTCATCGTCGCCGTGTGACCAATAAGGTTAGGTGCGACGTTAAAATTCAAACAACCAACCAATAGTTAGCTCCCCTGCCATTTTCAACAAAGAAGACCTGCTCCTGTGCCTCAAGAGGAGGCAAAAACACAGAAGACCATATGAAAGCAAAAAAAAAGTGTGTATTAACTGGCATCTATTACCTATGTTCAGCTCACCGAAGCTATTTCTAACATGGTGTTGAATGTGGGTTATTTCAGTGACAAAATATATTTGCTGAGAAAATTTCCTGATTCATAAAGGCTGGCATTACAAACGTTAATTATGAATTTAATGCAGGTTCTGATCTATCAATCCTTTGTTTTTATAGATTCCTTTGTTTTCTTTCGAATTATAGATCTGTGTGTTCGGGTGAAGTTTGCAGAAGAAAATTTGGTGAGTTTCAGGATATTCACAATATTTTTGTTCACAGTAACCTTACCCAGGGTTCTCCATAAGAGCCGGTGGTCGGCGGTATACGTACACCTGTCGGAGGTAGTGCCGCCGGGTGTTTTGACATATCTCGGGAAAAAAATTAAAGCTAATAGTTCAATTTGGTTGTAATGCAAGCAATATGTAATATAATCCGACTTCGTGCATTTAATTTTCGTCATGCTTGGGGCAGAATATGAGAAAAAAAGATCATAAAGGAAAAGGAAAAAGTCAAACTTCTTCTAACCTTACGGTAACGGAATCTATACACTGCATAACATGGCCTGTTTCCGGTTTTGTGATGTTATCCTGTTGAATGGTTGAATACAATTGATGAGCCAATCAGAAGCGCCGTACATTGGGACGCGGCTTCCGGTTTCAGTCGTCGACAGAATGACTGTACGGGGTTGAGGGGGGAATTTTCGAAATGAAACGTCGGCAACTGAGTTTGAGCGAAGCCTTCAAACGAAATAAAAGATGATCTTTTGACGGGGATGGCGATGCTGTCAGTAGAGTGCTGCCAAATATTAATGACAGCGACTCAAACTGTGACCATGTCGAACAATTTGATGCAGTGCCAGTTACAACAACAACGTCAAACGACAACGGGGCCGTCAAATTCACCCGTTAAAGCCAATGACGGCATATTAAGTGACAATTAATTGTCAACACGGAAATAAACTTTAAATGAAACTATTTTTGCAATTATCCTGATACAATTTTGAGCATAAAGTTACCCCCCTCAAAAAAAAGATTTTATGTAGATTTGGCATGATGTTCAGTTCAAATTTCAGAACAGTTTAGGCCAGGTCAAATTTCTTCACACAGCATAAGCCTATTTGTTTAGCTTCCACTTCAAAATCTACCAAGTTCTTACTTAGTGTTCATTTTTTGTAATCCACCTGTTTGATATTGTTATGTAAGCTTGATAGGAATCTGGTTTCATGGGCTAAATGGGGGGTGACTGGGATGGGGTAGCTCAATTGCTGAATGCTATATAAAAAATACCCTGTGCTAGGAACTTAGAATTTTCATCCCAAAATGCCCCAAAATGGCTCAGATTGCACCACAGAGCATCTAGGTTTTCTGGCGGCTGGGGGCCCAGGCGGCCCCCAGGCCCCCGGCCTAATTTTGAAACGCCTCGCTGCGCTCGGCAGTTAACAACCACATACACCTGTTTGGATATGATTGTACAGGTGTTCCCAAATAAATGGAGAACCCTGCTTACCTACGGCTACCCATATATGCATCAAAAAATAATTTCGGGTAGACGTTTTTTGTTTTTCGATGTGAATCATTAGTACTCTGTGAAATTATATTTCTATACTAAACGGTATTGACGACAAGAAAATATGAGGCCGCTGTTAATTAATGGTTCGTTTCCCGTAACCCGCACGCATCAGTATTTTTGCAAGCAATAATTACGCATTGTATTAATTATTGGTACTGATCCCTAAAAAAAATGCCTATAATCAGTGGTGTAACTTTAGCAAATTACCTGGTTGCCATGAGGGCAAGCTGAAGATGGATTTTGGTTGCCCCCATCAGAATCTGGTAGCCATGAGGGCAAGCTGGAAATGAATTTTGGTTGCCCCCATCATTATTTGGTAAAATGTCCCCCAGTTCCTGCTTTCAAAACAGCATATGAATTTCTGAATAACAATTCCAGGTGCGAGTATTCTAATGCTGTAAAGCTTGATTTGATTTTTGGCATGCACGATGACTCTTCGTTTTTCTGTCTGTTGCTGAAAAGTCTATGCTGGGTCCTCTTGGCATGGGCCTCCAAACCAGTTTTTCTGTAAGTTGAACTACCATACAGAAGAGGGGGGGATTTGAAATCTGCTAAACCTGGATTGCCCTTTAGGGGTGTAAACTTTCTGCACAGTGTGCAAATTAAAACTTTGTTCTGATCAGTGGATCGCGCTGGGTAAAGAGTTTTTAAAATATCACCGATATGGTGTTGTTGTTGTTCGTCGTAAATCTCGTTCACAGATTTTTCGGCTAGCCATGGAAATTCCTCCCGCCAGCTGTCCACGAAACCTCTCGTACGTTTTCTCCTGTCGTATGACTGATTTCTCTCAGCGGAGCTAACATGAGGTGTTGTCGTCTTCGTGTAATTTGCGAGAAATCTCTCCATCCATTTGACGTTTGAACGACAGTCACACGAGGACGGCTTCACTGACAATTCAACTTCCGCGAGAGCTCCGCAGCAACAAGGGAGGTAAATCAGTACGTACTCAACACATTTCCGGTTTCGTTTTTCTTCGCCAAAGTTATAGGCGATAAACACATTACTTTGAGAATTAAAAGGACGATCTGTGGATCATATTATGCTAAAGGGATTTCGTTAAAAACAGGTTTGTGCAATATCAAATTCATGGAATTAAATTGCCGTATTTTACGATGTTTATGAGGGGAAAATCCACTTGCCACATCGGGCAAGCAAGATCGGACATTCAGTTGCCCCCCGCCGATTTTGGTTGCCCCGGGCAAGCGGGCAAGCGTAAAGTTACACCACTGATAATGAGTTCTGATTTCGCGAAGCAGCGCTCTCCAGTGATTAAATTGCTCGTAAAATACCGAGATTGTCGTAACAAGTTTCGTAAAGCCGTCTCTTTGTACCATGCCTTCGAAGGGCACTGCAGCGCCACCTGTTGTGCAGTTCACGGGATTCCCCATAAACTGACCAATGAAACGGCAAACTTTCTTGGGAATCCTCTAAGCTACGTCATTATGTTTTCCAGTCGGAGCTCCGGAAGGAAATTCTGTGGTCTCAATTCCGTCGTTTGTCTGATCGCAAAAACAGTAAATAACAACAAACTACATCCACAATGTAATCTAACGAAATATGCATTGAGAAGTGAAGAAGTATAACTATTCGTCTGCAAACTAGATATCGATTTGCATGCGGAGTTCTCAAATCAAACGGAAGTATGTTCATCATACACCCCTTACGTTCCTCGTACACCGCGCAATGAATTTAGAAATGTCCGCATGGTTGATCGCTTTCATCCTGGTGTTGATCAAAATGATTTTGGCCAACGGAGCCACGATAGCTTCAACAAACGGTCAGTTTTATGTTAAATTCACAACTTTCCTATTCTCTGAAAAGACGACCGCCAGCTCTGTCATCGAGCGTTTTCTTTCCAAGGCAGATTTGAAACTTCCGTCGATGATTCTCCTGCCTTATTTATATGGGCGCTTGTAATCAGCAAATAAATTCTATAAATCTATAAATCACTCGGTGCCATGGATCAAGAATCCACAGTGGCGGACTTGGAGAGAAGAAAGACTTCTCTTCCAAGTCTTTACTGACTCTGAAAATCAGAAGAAGGCATCGTGATTAGACCAAAGCTGTTGTTGTTGTTGTTGACCAGTGACTTGCTTAGGACAGCTGTATTATTGTAAAATTTATGAATCCTAAAAAATTAGGATTAATATTATTACTATTTATGGTTGCTTTGGTGAAGGCTGATTTAATATTGTTAGCCAGTACTAATCTGATGGAAACCAGTTCTAAATTAGCTCCATATATGACACCTCACATAATGTATTTTATGTCAAAGAGTCATGTCTATGGATTGTGATCTGTGATTTCTTTTTAATGGTTATTATGTATGCATTATTCATTTAATTAGCAGGTCACTGTTCCTCTAGCAGAGGTTTTGTTTGATAAATCTAGTCCAGTAAAAGGTTTTATATTTTCAAATTTTGCATCCCAACTTTTTTTTTAGTATTTTATTTTTTTTTCTCGCTAGGTAATATTAATAATTATCGCCCTCAGCATGTCTATTTTCAAAAGCAAGGTTACGAGAAACAAAGAATTAATTAACAACGGCCTGAATAAAACTCCTGCCTACCTATCTACCTACGCAATTTTTCTAGTTGCTTTCTGGAGAAACAAATATTACTCAGGGATTCATACAAGTCAAAAATTTTACCACCGAAAACTCAATATTACTCAAAATTGAGTTTTCCCAATGGTGAAATTGAGTTTTCAAATTTTTTTACCGCCGATCCAAACATTGCGATCGAGTTTTCAAATTTTTTTACCACCGATTCACTTATTGGTATTGAGTTCTCAAATGTTTCAACCACCACCATGCTGGTGTCAATAACACATGATATTGATGGTTCAGCGGTAGTTGATAATGGCACTTTCCAAAATAGATTCATATTACTCCATATTCAATATTTCAGTTCAACTTTAATTAAGGCATTAGCCACCTGTCTAAGCCATTTACTTATGTGGTTCATCATAAAACATTCACAGAAACAAGAGCTTTTGGTCTGAGCCGATTCATATCGAAAAACATGTAATGTACATTGAAACTAACCCCGGAAATGAACATCCAACTACTTCTGATCATTTAGACAAAAATAATATTTTATTCAATCAGTAGGAACTCTTAAAATCATGCTTGGCAAGTCTGAAAAATTTGAAGAGAATCATGTCAAAACTCTAGGCTGATTCTACAATGTTTTAATTGATTAGTACATTGCATTGAATTGGAGAAATGGTGAAGTCTGAATCCCAATAACTTTGACAAAAATCTGAATTGTCTAAAAAAAAAGAAGTTTCAAAATCATCCTGTAGAAATTGTGGAGTTAAATGTCAGTGATACACTGAAATTATGTCAACACTTATTGATTACACAACCACGATTTGACATACAAACGGACAGAAGGGCAGACAGAGTAAAACAAATAATGCTTGGCAAAGAAATGGCAAAGTCTGATTCCTGTGAGTGTTTTATCCTTGGAAAAATGCGCACCAAACACGCGCGAAAAAAATTGAGTTGTAGTGAATAAATATTGAGATCTTCAAGAGATAAGTCGAGTTCCCAACTGAAAATGTTGAGTTGTCCTGACAAATTATCAAGCAAACTCGTTGTTGTTGTTGTTGCCTTCACTCTTTCAACTCGCGAGTGTTACTGTTAGACGTTAGCGCTTGTCCGCTTGTCGGGAGCAAGTAAAAATCGGCACGGGCAATGCAACGTTCATGCTAGCTGCCCGTATTGGAAAGCACGATTTTCTTCCGATTAAAATACTCACTGACGAAGTTTTATATACATGGAGAGGCGCGAAGCAGAACGTAATGGATGCCTGGTAGAGCTTGTACTATCACGTCTGTGAGTGTCTGGAGAGCTACATGTAGGCAGCGCACGTGCGTTCTCGCGTTGTATCTGCAATGACAAGCCGTCATGGTGGGTCAGAAAGGTCGGTCTGGGGGAAATACGAAGTAGCGGCCGCACAAGAGGATGCGGTGTATTGGCTGGACATTTGAAAAAAAAATAAAGGAAGATGAAGGGTCTGACTGCCACAAAGTCGACGTTCTCTTTGCTCGATGCTGTGCTGCCGGTATTGAAAACACAGGTCAAGCAGATGTTGAACACGACATGGAAAATGATGCAGGCATCGAAGCTGGGACAAATTATGTTCAACCCGTTTAGGCAGTCGAGGTGGGAAGAGAATTAGCTTCGAATGATATACAGCATGGTATAAAAATACTGTACAGAGGAATCTATTCAATAGAAATTTTGAAAGCAGCAGCTGTAAATAATTTTAAAAGCAGATGATCAAATTAAACAAGAAGTAAAATGTGCATGATATGCTTGTCTGATCGACAAGACATGTGCAGCCAGGAATCGGTTAGAATGCTTCTAAGAGCATCAAGGGTCCCAGAGTTTCTCGGCGTCTAGGCGGCCCCTGAGCCCTAGTCTAATCAGCAAAAAGGTTAGTTGTTATTAGTTTAGTCAAAGTTGACATATGGTATAGTATCAATCTGACAGCACGTGGAGTAAATGATCTGGAAATTCATGCAGCAAGTCCCTGCTCAACTTTGTCATTTTGAAATTTATCAGCCTGGTAATTTTGACCAAATATTTCAGGTCATAAATAAGAGATGCACATCTTCAAACCATATTAAACATGTGTACAAAATTTCAGAAACATCCAGTAATACATTGAACTGTGTGACCTAGTTAATTACACAAGAACATGCTCTATATATTGTAATATATGCAGAAAATCAACAAAGTCCAAGTCTGGGTAATTTTGACAAAAATTAATATTTCATGTCACAAATAGGAGAAAGTTTCAGAACCTTCTGATAAAAATAGTAGGAGTAGTTGATTACACTAGAAACTTGTCTCTACATGGGAATAGATCCTGAAAATGGCAAAGCCCTATAAAGTTCAAAACGTCACAAATATGTAAAAAATTATAATTTCACCTTGTAAATAGGACATGCACATCTTCAAATAATAGGTATCACATATGTAAAGTTTCATTAAAATTAGGGACTCCAGTAGAACTGCCCGTAGTCGGGCGAAAATACGTTTTTTGTCCATTATTGACTTGTATAAATCTTGTATTTTCTTCAATAAAACTTGTGGAATCTTACCAAAATATTGGTTTTTGTTTTTTACTGAGAATGCTGCTTTATTTTTATTATGAAAATTATTGCAGTGTAGGATACTTCTATAAGAAATCGTTAATTGAACGTATCAACTTTCGTAATATGCGCTACACGCTTCAGCGCATGGACGTCATTTTTTCATACATATCGTCAGCTTCTCGATTTTTCCGAAGGTGAGCCAATGAACATATCTGTCTGTCAATAGTACCATCTTGTAGCCAATGAAATTCTGTGTAAGAATATCTTGGCGTCATTTCCGGTTTAATTTTGTGAGTCCAACATGTGCTGGATAGAAAACTTTGGTGTTGGATTTCTACCTACTTGCGTACGTATCTCTGTTCAACTTGCATGTGAATCAGTCGGTAAAAGTATCATCCTGAATTGGTTAAACAATATTTTTCATATTATCGCCCAGCTCTCTCTCGGATTTTGTCATTGTTTACACCATATCCAATCTTTACGAGATCCCGGCAAATCCAAAATGGCGCCTTCCTTCGTGGGCTTTCGCTGAGGCGTCTCAGTGTTCAGCGAGTGAATTTTAGGACATTACGCAGCAAATAAGCCACAGAAATACGAAATCTGCTGCAGCTGTCTTCTTTAGTGAATGAAGTTTATCGGAAAGACAAAATTTTGTGTAGTTTATTCGTAAATTGTTCCCTGAATCGTTTATATTATTTTCTTGCTATAGCCATTGACCCCCGCCAGATAATGAACTCATCTATTGCTTAGCTGCCTAAGGATTGTTGACCCCACGCTGACCTGAGACTGGCCTGTTCCAAATGCAGCATAGGGGCTTCAGGGTCCAATTTACTGCAAATCATGTAAATTTTGCGCCCATTGATGTTTGGCTACCTATAACTCCACAGACTCCTTTTAATATTTTAATTAACAATATAGAACTGGTATGCCTTCACCCACAACGTTTCCTAGAGCCTGTACACCTATCAACAGCCTCATCCTATTTTCATAGGACCTTAAAAACAGTTGAATACCCATGATGGATCAATAGGTCTCAATAGAACTGTATATTCTATATTTTCTTCTTCATCTTCTCTCTTTGTACAGGTCATCTAGAGTATATCGTCATGCACATATTTTTTTCTGCATTTCAGAAACCTCCTCACCGGGCTGCTTAGCTGATAATGACATCCATTCTGGCCTGCAAAACTCCCTCATGGTCGCAAATGCTGGACAGAGCATTTTCCCCATGCAATAATGTTAAAAACTGCAGCAGCTACCCCACATTGTCGTGCCCGAATAAAAGAGAAATATTTGACAGACAGATATTTTCCTTGGCTCATCTTTGGAAAAATCGAGAAGCTGACGATATGTGTGAAAAAATGTTCATGCGCTGAAGTGGGTAGCACATATTACGGATTTCTTATAGAAGTATCCTACACTGCAATAATTTTCATAATGAAAATAAAGCAACATTCTCAGTAAAAAAATGAAGAAACACTATTTTCGTGATTTTGTTAAGATTTACTAGTTTTATTGAAGAAAATACAAGATTTATACAAGTCAATAATGGACAAACAAAGTATTTTCGCCCGACTACTGTTAGTTCTACTGGAGTCTCTACATTAATACAGGACATACAAACGGCACTGCAGTTTTGCGTCTTCAATATGGCTATTGCTGAATATGCAAATTTATGTAAATTTGCTATTAAAGTTGATCAATCATATACCAGTTATGCATTTTCTGCAGAAGGATCATTTTGGAAGAATGTAGGATTGTTGCTGTGATTGCAAATGGGTTAAAATGCAGTCCACATGACAACGTGTAACTCAATTCCGAGATTTTTTTTATATTAGGAACCACATCATATGCAAATCTATGCAAATTAGTTGGAGAGATGGGCCAGTCCTGTCACAACTATAGCTTTTCTCCATAGCATAGATTGTTCAAATTTAATTTTGGTCAGATAACTATAATATTAGCCCTAAAAACTGGATATATTGAAAGACACTGTGGTGTAGCGTCTCAATATGGTTATTGCTGAATATGCAAATTTATGTAAATTAGCTACAGTAATAGGCCAATCATGCATCAGTTATGCATATCCTGCATAAGTTTTACTTGTCTTTGGAAGAATGTAGGATTGTTCCTCATGTGAATGCAATGGATTGGAAAGTGGTCGACATGAAAACATGCGTTTTACAATTTCGAGACATTTTTGGTACAATAAACCGCATCATATGCAAATTTATGCAAATAGGTTCAAAATATCCATACATTTGCTGAGAAAACATTTTCCGCATGTATCGGAACCAACAAATAAATGTGGCAAATTTCATCGAAATATGATTAATAGAACTGAATATGAACTTAAATTGGTGTTTGTTTTGTCATTTATTACCATATTTCGGTGCCATTGCTAAACCCTGATATATATGGGCTTGATGGGTACTTCTTTTCCCGCGAAGTGGACCAAACCGGCAACTTCAGGCAGCTCTATATTCGTCAATATTCACCCGATTATGATAATTCAAACTGCATTAGTCTTGTAATGATTCCAGCTTTCAAAAGCCCAGAATTAAACAACTGTGAAAGTTAAATGAAATTTCTACTGGAGTCCCTATTAAAATAGGAGAGAGAGAGAGAATTAGGGTTTAACGTCGCATTCAGCAATATTTCAGCTATATAGCGACGATCAAACAAAATTCTAAGCAATCAATTCAAAAACTCGGTAAACTAATGCGTTAAAACAGGTACAAACATTAAAATTTGTACAACAAACTAATCTCTCTCAAATAACCTAAAATACAATCTTCTTTCACTCTGCTAAAAAGATCTTCCAGCGTATCTGCTCGATAAAAAGTATCTCTTACAGTTTTAAAATCTATGCAGTCCAGGAGAATATGTCTCACCGTCAGATCTTCATGGCAAGGTATACACCTTGGAATCGGCTCCTGTTTTAGTAAATATTCATGAGTTAATCGTGTGTGACCGATCCTACATCGTCTAATCATGGCCTGGTCGAAGCGTTTATGACTGTTCAGGTGAGTATAACCAACCGTTTTTTTGAACTCGTGAAGTTTGTTATTATTCATAGTATCCCATAGCGATTGAAACAGCCTTCTTACATATGCGCAGATAGATGGTCTGAAATCGCTGTATGGGAGACCAACATGGTCAACTTCTCCATCTAAAGCTGCCTTAGCTAGTCTTATCAGCTTCAGTGTTGCCTTTGATGTCAACGTGACTAGGCACCCAACAAAACACAATATCTATCTGTTGATCAAATCTGGTGTCATATAATTGTAGAATTTCCAAGATGGTGGGATGAGTGGAATTTCCATTTTTAATTGCTTTAAGGCATGACAGTGAATCTGAGAATATGACATATTTTTTCCTTCTAGTGGATCCAATACCTTCCAAAGCAGATAATAGAGCTTTTGCTTCTGCAGTAAATATGGAACTTTTACCTGGCAGTCGATACGTTTTAGTTTTGGAACTAAAGATAGTAGCACATGCTACTCTCTCACCATCTTTAGAACCATCTGTATAAATAGCCTGATGTGAACTGTATTTCTCTCTCAGTAGACCGAATTCCTGAGTATACACGAGCTGGCTCGTGTCTGCCTTTTTATATTTAGTCAGTGAAATATCTACTTCTGGTGTGGCTAACTGCCATGGTGGAGTTGGCAAGAGCTCGTTAGGTAAAATCTGACTAACTTTAATACCAGCTGCTACAAGATGTGGTTTCATACGGATTCCAAGAGGTGGAATAATCGAGGGTTTTAGCGAATATAAATCTGCGTACTCAGGGTTGAAAACACAGTTACATGCAGGATTTGAGTGGTTCGAACGCAGTTTTGTGATATATTGCAGCGATAATTTAATTCTCCGAAGTTCTAAAGGAATTTCATCCGCTTCTACGTACAAGCTTTCTTTGGGTGATGTTCTGAACGCACCGAGGCAAAGCATTAAAATAGGAAGCAAAATCACATATGTACAGTTTCATTAAAATAGAAGCAAAATCTTAGTAGTCCGGACAAAATTGTGTCTACAGACAGACAGACAGACGGACACGCCGATTCCAGTATACCCCCCTAACTTCGTTGCGGGGGGTATAATGACCCCGATATGATAATCTACGAAGTTTCGGCGGAAAATGTCCCCCCACCCCCAAGAGAGGTTGAGTTAAAGTTCAGCCTGCACGGACCGCTGTTTGATAGTGTCATCTGGTTAAGATATCTTCGCACAAAGAGCGCTTTGGATTCTTCCGTAAGCATGTGAACTAGTGTATAACGTTGTACAACTGATTTTGAAGATAAGTTTGGAGGGAAAGTTTACTAACTTAGTTTTGTCATCAGATCGGTTTCAGATTTACACGGGAGTCAAATGCGATTCGGTCAAAGCCCCACAACACAAGACCTGATCAGGTTGATGGAGCTAAAATTGGTCCAGCATCAAGAATTGTCTCAAATATTTTACTTTGTTACAAACGATAATGGTCTGTTTTTTCTATTCCCTATTAAGGAGAGGGTGCTGGAGAAAGCGAGCGAACTAAAGAATGTCTACGCCAAGATCAATAGCTTTATGACAGAATTGTCGAAGGATAAAGACGATGTGAAGGTGCGTGTACAACTAAATGTTTTGAGAATTATTTTCACTTATTGATCGAGACCCATTCGCTTCGTTTGTGCACAACGACAAGATGACACATACATATGGTTCTCCCTTAAAAATTTCTCTGCTCCCTTATTTGAATTCCTTATGTAAATGAGAGTGAATAACAAACTTGAGGTACCAGGGGTAACTTTAAATGGGCAACGATTTGGTGTAAGACGCACGAAATGTAATTGACAAAGAATTTGCTGCAAGTTGTATTGTCAGTCTTTTATCCAGGATATTCCCTTTTCAATGGGAGGTTTTTACACCAAAGCCTTGCCTCTAAATGCCATAGTCTACATGTACATGTTGACTGCGCTTTGCTAGCAGAGCTCATAACTTAACTGTTACGCTGCTGACTTCTTCTTTATGGTGCACTGCAAAAGTTCCCATTTTTACGATGTATTACACGATTACACCCGGGTTTTATGAGCGAAAATATCATTCATAGATGTGTGCCAAGATTTGCCTCACGTAGCAGCTGGTCCATAATGGTTCGGTCAACGTTTATTTGATTTCATTTTATGCCGAAATATATAAAATTGTCAGCGTAAATACAATTTATTGGAAGAGACTGCAGTATTTTTGGTATAATTGCGGTCGGAAATGGCGAATTATGAAGAATTACAGCGGAAAATCTTGGTTTTTCAGCTGCCTTTCTCCCGGATCTTTTCCAACTTTTCGTCCGCCATTTGTAGCGTGTGACGTCTCATTGGAAAGGGAATTCCTTATAGTTTCTGATTAGAGCCTTGAATTCGTCCGATGGCCAATCAAACAGACGATAACATCGAAAATAGGCAAGAGGTCTTTTCCCGTTTCTCTTGGTAACGCTACCAGACGATCGAGATATCGGTTCCTTGATTGGATAAGCGTGTCAGCGTAAAGTCTCGTGACCTAACATCGAAGCGATCATTGGCCAGAGACTTTAAACTGGGTCAAGCTGATCTAGAGAAGACGCCATTTTTTCTGTAATCGCCAAGAATTACATGACGTTCAAGTCGACAGAAATGTAAAAATAAACTTCGTTGCGATGAGTTCATGGTAATCCGCACTATGGAAATATAAAATGAGCTTCTGTACTTCAACTATACCAAAGAATCATATATTTTGTAAGGGTTTTCTGTAAGTATTTTATATTTTCTGAGCGGCTTCTTGACAATGTTTTATGGAAAATCGCGGTATTTTTAATTATTTTTTATTTTTATTTCTTCCTCCCGACTTCGTTATTCCGAGACAGAATATGAAGTTTACATCCAGGAAATCAAGACAGACTTAGCTAACAATATATGTATGGTTTGTATTAGGTTTCATGCATGGTAAATTTGAAAATATCGATTTTAGACAAATTGGTACGCGAAGACCGACAAGTTCAGGGCCACTCTCCCGGGCCCGCCGCAGTCTACACTGCGGCCACTCTACCGGGCCCGCCGCAGCGTAACAGTTAATCTATTGTCTGATCTTCCCCATTCGAAAAGCTACACTCGAGCGGAACTTACAGCAATCTGAATCAGAAACCATTGCCATTGATCCTCTTTATTTCACAATCCCTTTTCAGCAATGGATTTATATTTGAAATTTCGATAAAGCTGATATTCCCTTTTCAAATGTTTAAAGGTGATGGTACGATAAGGCGGGATTTTGGCCTATAGGTGGTGCGGTTGAAATCCAAAAAATAAAATGTCCTAAAAATACTTAGGTTTTAACTGGTTGGCTGCTGGATTCTTCTTTATGGTGCACTGCAGAAGTTCTCATTTTTACGATGTATTACAATATTAAACCCGGGATTCATGAGCGAAAATATCATTCATACATGTGTGCCAAGATTTGCCTCAAGTAGCAGCTGGTCCATAATAGTTCAGTCAACGTTTATTTGATTTCGTTTTATGCCGAAATATATAAAATTGTCAGTGTAAATAAAATTTATTGGAAGAGACTGCAGTATTTTTGGTATAACTGCCGTCGGAAATGGCGAATTATGAGGAATTACAGCGGAAAAGCTTGGTTTTTCAGCTGCCTTTCTCCCGGGTCTTTTACAACTTTTCGTCCGCCATTGGTAGCGTGTGACGTCTCATTGGAAAGGGAATTCCTTATAGTTTCTGATTAGAGCCTTGAATTCGTCCGATGGCCAATCAAACAGACGATAACATCGAAAATAGGCAAGAGGTCTTTTCCCGTTTCTCTTGGTAACGCTACCAGACGACCGAGATATCGGTTACCTTGATTGGATAAGCGTGGACTCGTGACCTACAAAAAGCTACATCGAAGCGATCATTGGCCAGAGCCCTGTTGAACTGGGTCAAGCTGATCTAGTGAAGACGCCATTTTTCTGTCATCGCCAAGAATTACGCGGCGTTCAGGTCGACAGAAATGTAAAAATAAAGTTTGTTGCAATGATTTCATTGTAATCCGCGCTATGGAAATATAAACTGAGCTTCTGTACTTCAACTATAACAAAGAATCATATATTTTGTAGGGGTTTTCTCTAAGTATTTTATATTTTCCGACCGGCTTCTCGACAATGTTTTATGGAAAATCGCGGTATTTTTTATTATTTTTTTATTTTTATTTCTTCCTCCCGACTTCGTTATTCTGAGACAGAATATGAAATTTACATCCAGAAAATCAAGACAGACTTAGCTAACAATATATGTATGGTCTCAGGGGTTATTCTTGACAAAAGTTTTTCATCTACTCAATTTCTGAATTTAATAAAACTCAATTTTTTTCGCGCGCCTTTGGCGCGCTAAATAATGCCTAAAACTCAATTTTTCCCGATTTTCATCGAATGAAGTATGAAAACTCAATTTTCCCCAATTTTCATCGAATGAAGTGCGAAAACTCAATTTTTAGTGCCTTTTCATCTTAGAAATAGGAATAGCATGCAAAAAAAATACATGCAATACCCCCAAAAAAAGAGAGTGTGTACGGGCGTTTCAGAGGTATATTTCTTCCAGTGTAAATCTAAATGATGAAAAATTCTTCTGTGCTTGAAAACAGCTGATGCATACACAGGTTTGCAGTATGCATCTCAAATGTCAGTTGTATGGCCAACATTTTGGTTGGCTTTCAGAAAAATGAAAATAAAATGCGCCCTCCATCACGTTTTTTTTCACCCCCTCTACAACATTGTGCTGTTATACCGAACCGACGTGTTGTGAAAATCAGAGTTCTTGTCTCGCATTTTCGATTACATAATCTATTACAAAATCTATTCATGGAGACACTTTATTTCTTGACATCTGGCAGCTCTACATATATCATCCCGCCTACTTTCACTTTCAGCGACGTGCAAATGCCTGCGTCTGACTCTCCCCATTTACTGGAGGTTATTATTGATCATCGACGAGGAGTCAACTGTATGAATGTCTCCATGCATAGATCTTTATTCAGTTCTTTATTTTTCTAAGTTCAGTTTTTCAGCATTTTTAACTGTTACGCTGCGGCGAGTCGTTCAAACGGCTCTCGTCTTTCTATACGAAAAATGCGACGAGCCTTTGCTTCTGCCAATGCGAGTACAGCGATGTACCTAGCTCCGGTGTGGCCTTGTTCCATACTACGTGAGAACAAGGCCCCGGCTGTAAACCAGTCACCAGATCGAGTTGTTGGGAAATTGCCGTACGGGCAATATTTGCCGAATCAATTGACCATAACCAATAAAATAATTCGATTCTATGTCCACTTACCTTTCATAAAAATCCTTGTTTATGAGTGACCGTCCGTTTTTAGCTTGGCAAGAGATCGAAACTCGGACGAGGGGGGTTAAACTGTCCATGTAAAACTTATCGATGTAAAGATGGCGGAGATGTGGACAGTTTTACCTCCCTCGTCCGAGTTTCGATCTCTTGCCAAGCTAAAAACGGACGGTCACTCATAAACAAGGATTTTTATGAAAGGTAAGTGGACATAGAATCGAATTATTTTATTGGTTATGGTCAATTGGGTCGGCAAATATTCCCCTACGGCAATTTCCCAACAACTCGATCTGGTGACTGGTTTACAGCCGGGGCCTTGTTCTCACGTAGTATGGAACAAGGCCACACCGGAGCTACGATGTACCATTCTGAAATCGCTTTTTTCAAATTTACCAAGCATGAAACTCGATAAAAACCATACATATATTGTTAGCTAAGCCTGATTTGATTTCTTGAATGTAAACTTGATATTCTGTCTCAGAATAACGAAGTCGGGAGGAAGAAATAAAAATGAAAAATAAAAAAAAAACACCAACGAAGATTCCCATAAAACGTTGTCGAGAAGCCGCCCAGAAAATATAAAATACTCACAGAAAACCCCTTCAAAATATATGATTCTTTGGTATAGTTGAAGTACAGAAGCTCAGTTTATATTTCCAAAATGCGGGTTTCGATTAAATCCGCTAAACAAACTTTATTTTCAAATTTCTTTCGAGCTTCTGCGCCACGTAATTTCGTTGCGATGAGATAAAAATGGCGTTTCCCTCAGATCAGCTTGACCCAGTTGAAGGGCTATGGCCAATGAGCGCTTCGATGTAGGTCACGTTACCCCGCTTGTCCAATCAAGGTAACCGATACAGGATCGGCTGTTACCGTTACTAGAGAAACGGGAAAACACCCCTTGCAGTTTTTCGATGTTATCGTCTGTTTGATTGGCCATCGGTCGTAATCACGCATTCAATCAGAAACTACAAGGAATTCCCTTTCCAATGAAACGTCATACGCCCGCATGCAAAGACAAAACGTAGGCTGTGCGTATAACAACAACAACGCACACATCGGTCTTCCACCACGTGAGTGGAGTCTTTTCTTTCTTCTCGCGAGCTGTATTATCTTTGCATTTCGTTACAGAAACTCAATTTTATTGAAGGAAACTCAATGCATGCACGTCAGTTTCTTGTCCATCATCTATTTCCGTGTGCTCTTAGGCACGTAGGCGCCGTAGGCGCGCGAATGTCCGAAAAATAAAATACTCAATTTTTTCATGGAAAACTCAATTTCCAAAAAAACGTCAAAACTCAATTCTTATTTGTTTTTCATCGGGGTTACCCCGATGAAAAACTGTCAAGAAAAACCCCTGGGTCTGTATTAGGTTTCATGCATGGTAAATTTGAAAATATCGATTTTAGATAAATGGTACTTCGCCGTACTCGCATAGGCAGACATGCTCGGGCCCTAGAGCGTGGCCTACCGCAGTTTACACGGGGGCCCCGTGAGTGGCCGCCCGCAGCGAACCAGTTAATGTAACGGCAAGAGAAAATATAAGTACACAATATGTGAGAGTTTTAGTGCGATTGCGTTATGATTATAGTTATCACATGAAACTGTAATCCACAGCTTGTGCTATTTCGTGAAAAAAGGGTCTAAATCGAGTCCTTCAGACACGCATTTAGATGCGAAGGATCTCTTGAACCAGAACGACATTTAACCTGGTGTTGTGTGGTAACATTATATTCCCACTGCCGGAAGATCTTTTTGGTCCAATGGGTCCTTCATACTAAAAAATGAAATAGTTTTCGTAAGTAGATTAAAGTGACAAAATATCCTGTTACAGTTGTGTAGTGGATACGCACGTTGGATCACAAGCGCCTCAAAATTGTCTTTTACCGAGTTCGAATCCCAGGAGGGCAACATGTGACGTCGATAAGTTTTTTCTTTCAATCTCTCATTTTTGTAAAAAAAAAATTGCATTCGGTATATCTGAAATAAGATTTTAGGCTATCATTATGAACCAATTAAAAGTAAAATAAATATTGTTTACCGATGACACGATACCGTGGAGACATTACGGGCCAGTCAAACATTGAAATCGAACGATCAGTCGCTATACCTATTACAAAGGCAATACATTCGCCTAAATTGTGTATTTGTTCTTTAATATGTGCATGTAAAATCGACTGCAACGTGGTGAAATAATAACGCCTTGGTACAGAACATATGGGAAGCTATCATGGTTCACTGTAATATTAGTCCGTTGATTGACAGTTGCCGCCGCCGACAAGTTGTATATTGCATTGTGATTGACAGATGCAGGGCTTCGTGTTTGACGCGCGCGATCGCGCACCCGCACATAGTGCGCACGTAAATTATCTCTGCGTACACTATTTATCACGCGCGTAAATATTTATTTTACTTCTCAGTGGGATGGCTTAAAAATCCTCGATAAATAACACACCAGGGAGCAAAATTGCAAGTGGTGGTGGTGTTGTTTCTACCGGAAAGAATACCATGCTGATGAAATAGGCGGAAGTGCACCAGATTTTGTATCGCTAATACGACCTCATTGATTGGCTTAACGTGACTTGTCTGACCAGTCATATTATGCGTTATTATGTGCAGCCTTTGTGAAAACGAGGTTGACACAAAATGGCCGAACAAACAACAGTTGCTGTTTCAACGTTCAATACATGAATAAATGGAACACTGGGGGCCAGATTCGGTGCCATCCGACGGCAGATGGGAAGGTAGCCGACATTTGGTGTACTGTGTGCCAAGCACAGCGAGAAAATCATGAAGGACTTGGGATTCAAAGGCCAAATCAAAAAGGATGTTCAGCGATACATCACTGGGACGACATTTGTTACGAAACACAGTGTTATGAGACATATATCGAGCCGTGGTCAGTTGATTATTAATTTTACACTTGCTGAATAAAATGTTTATTGGAATTGGAATGTAGTTCTTCTGATTTATTAATCTGTGCTAAATTGCATGCCACATCTGTCTCTGTAGCAAATCAGGACCCTGCATTTAAGGTGGAGAGTCGTCGAACTAGGGAACTGTCAAATGTAGTTTCACTCTCGTAAGCCTTTTGGCGAGAGTGATTTTTAGCTCACGCAGCAGCTCTCCTTGTAGGTTTTACGTGAGCTATTTTTAGCTCGCGTGCGATTTGCTAACACGAAGCCCTGCAGATGGAGAGAATGTACATTCTATGAGTCGGCTGGCTGTGGGCAAAAACCCCGCCTTACAATACCATCTCCTTTGAATATTTCAGAAAAGTTTCCACACCGAGTACCAAAAAAATCGACACAGCACAACAGTCAATGCGAAAAGCTGTGGACGAACGGAATAGAACGGGCACAAAATGAAATTCTGGTGGAGACCCAGGGAGCAGAAGAAAGGTTCCAGCCACTGTTAAAAGCAGGCGCCGCGGAGCATATTCAAAAGTGGGGGGGGGGGGGGGGCTGACTCCTATCTCGACCATAAAGTGGGGGGGCTGAAGTCGCCCCTGGATAGGGATTATAACATTACAGCTCCGAAAAGTGGGGGGGCTGAAGCCCCCCCCGGCTCCGCGGCCCCTGAAAAGATATTGATGAATATTTCACTGAGAAAGCCAATTATTTTGAGGGTGGAGAAGCTTTAACATTTTTGCTGGTAAGCTGGTCAAATATATTTCCTCGTATGAATGATGTACCATTTCACGATTCTTGCTACCTCGTACATCACTGTACATGTACAATCGTTGGCCGGCTTGGACATCTCATGAATACCATCGCAACTTTACGTATAAAATATGTCCGATATCACTAATTAGGGATATTGCTCTACTGCGGAGCATCGGAAGAAATGAAAACTTGCTACCCAGATATCGAGGCGAGGGGATCTTGCTTCACTTCGAACTCCGGCTGAGACTGATAACGGGAAGCCTTCAGTTGAGTGCATATATAGTTTTGTGATCCATTAAGAGTTAACTGTTACGCTGCGGCGGGCCCGGTAGAGTGGCCGCAGTGTAGACTGCGGCGGGCCCGGGAGAGTGGCCCTGAACTTGTCGGTCTTCGCGTACCATTGTCTAAAATCGATATTTTCAAATTTACCATGCATGAAACCTAATACAAACCATACATATATTGTTAGCTAAGTCTGTCTTGATTTCCTGGATGTAAACTTCATACTCTGTCTCGGAATAACGAAGTCGGGAGGAAGAAATAAAAAAAAAAAATAATAAAAAATACCGCGATTTTCCATAAAACATTGTCAAGAAGCCGCTCAGAAAATATAAAATACTTACAGAAAACCCTTACAAAATATATGATTCTTTGGTATAGTTGAAGTACAGAAGCTCATTTTATATTTCCATAGTGCGGATTACCATGAAATCATCGCAACGAAGTTTATTTTTACATTTCTGTCGACCTGAACGTCACGTAATTCTTGGCGATTACAGAAAAAATGGCGTCTTCTCTAGATCAACTTGACCCAGTTGAAGGTCTCTGGCCAATGATCGCTTCGATGTTTAGGTCACGAGACCACGCTATCCAATCACGGAACCGATATCTCGGTCGTCTGGTAGCGTTACCAAGAGAAACGGGAAAAGACCTCTTGCCTATTTTCGATGTTATCGTCTGTTTGATTGGCCATCGGACGAATTCAAGGCTCTAATCAGAAACTATAAGGAATTCCCTTTCCAATGAGACGTCACACGCTACAAATGGCGGACGAAAAGTTGGAAAAGACCCGGGAGAAAGGCAGCTGAAAAACCAAGATTTTCCGCTGTAATTCTTCATAATTCGCCATTTCCGACCGCAATTATACCAAAAATACTGCAGTCTCTTCCAATAAATTTTATTTACGCTGACAATTTTATATATTTCGGCATAAAATGAAATCAAATAAACGTTGACCGAACCATTATGGACCAGCTGCTACGTGAGGCAAATCTTGACACACATCTGAATGATATTTTCGCTCATAAAACCCGGGTGTAATAGTGTAATACATCGTAAAAATGGGAACTTTTGCAGTGCACCGTAAAGAAGAAGTCAGCAGCGTAACAGTTAATATATGTAGTACATGTACCGTGCTAATAGAATTGAGATTTCAAAATGAAAATAGGTTTCTATTCTAATCAGAGCTATCAGTATTATTCATATTGGAGATTATAATCCATGCGGCGTTTTTCCTTTTTCGCAAATTGTCTCTAATGAAAATTTGTCTCGCTAATGTTTAGGATTGATTACAAAGTGTATCGCTGAAATACGATTCCCATGTTGTTCGTGATTGTCGGGGTGGCGAAACAGTCCACATTGAAATTTTCCCGGTGTGCGGATGGCCGATGAATGCCCCTTGCAATTTCGTTGCCGAGCAGGTGTGTTCCTGCTGTTTAACCGTTGTCTGAAGGCTCGGTATTAATTGCTGCTTTTTCATGAGTAACCAGTCAGGGCTCGCTTTAGAGCATGAGAGATGACCTGCAAAAAAAACCCCCTTCCAAAAAATTTGCAGGTCAAATCCAAGATGACCTGCAATTGCAAAATTTGACCTGCAATTTTTTAATAAGATTTTCGAAATTCTTTGATGGACCACAGCTCAATAACGGACTTTACACTTAACCCTAGTCCTGTCGGCCACTTATACGCTGGTCGACGTGTGAGTGCCATGCTGTCAAGCAGAGTTGAACTGTTCAAAATGGGGCTCAAAAAACGGCGACTGTCTGGTCACGGGAATTGATAAATAAATTGAAATAATGGATAGTATTTGATGCACGATACATCAATTTAAAACCCTGAACATACATTCAGAACATATTTGTCATTTTACAGCTTTAGAAATATTTAGGAATCGTAATTCGGAAAAATTGTGTACCGTAAAACTCACGTTAGAATTCTATCACGTTCAGAGTACTACCGATGGACGGTCTGTTTTGCTTCATCTCCACTTAATAACTCGTCTAAATTCTTATAGATGTCACAGTATGTATTCCTGGTTACTCGTAGCATAACGATCATTGAATATTTATTGAATATTCCAAGTAAATCGGTAAAAATCCTTTCGTTTACGCGAAGTGTGGCTTCCCGCAGCGAAGCACAGCGCCATTCAGACTCCGTCGACATCGGCCAGGGCGCATGCGTAACTCGTGAATATTTTATGGTAATGAGCAGTTGTCACAGTTTGACCAATCAGCAAGTCGCATTACGTCAGGTGATCATCATTTTCGCGGGTTTACTGAGGTTGAATGGAAAGGATTCGAAACACATGACCATTTTACCCAATAAAATCGACGCATTTTTACCACCTGACACGAGAAAGGCTGTGAAGACATTCTCGTCTCGCGAGACTCCCTACTGCGAGAAAGAGTCTCACGCGTAAATGGGAGCCATCCCCCCAAAATTTGGGGGGTGAGTAGGCGGCGTATGATTATCTGGCTTGTCACTGACCTGCTGACTCCGCCGAGTTGGCTATATAATTGGGAAATGACTCTTTCCGTTTCGGAGCATATCAATAGCGAACAAATTATTGTCGGTATGTATATACTTGGCCGTGAAAGCGAGTTATCTAATACAGGAAGTAGTTCGCGGGTAGACACGGCTCGCTTTGAGAATGATGTCATGCTGCCTCGCTTTGAGATTGGAGATTCAAAGATGTCACCAGTTTACATGAGAGTCGCTTTGGTCTCCCGCGGGTAGACACGGCTCTCTTTGAGAATGGCTGTGAAGAGTGAAAGCAGAGTTTTTGCCCTTCAATTTGACATCTTTAACGTTGAGATTGCCTTCCGGGGTTTCGTTGGAGGAACTTGTCAACAAGGTGCGTTTTTACGCGTTTCAACAAACTTTTCTGAATAAATGACGCTCTGTTTTACATTTGTAGGCGATCTTCACATAAATAAGTGTCTTTTTTAATAATAAACACCAAACTCACGTGAAATAATTAATGAAATAATACGTTATAGTTGGAGTAAGCCGTGTCTGGTTTGAGCCAGTCGTTAAACCCCCACGATCGTACAGTTGATACTTTTGCCATCACACAATTTATTTCATTATTTGGCAGCCCGGCAAATTAATCTGTCAGTTCATTTTGGCCAGTCTCTCGGCAACAATAGGATTCCTAGAACAGCGGCGCACGCATGCGTAAGGACAGTCAAGGGAGACAACAGTTCTCTATTTCCAAGTAATGCGCGAGCAGACTCCCCTGAACATATTTACTTTTGCCATCGATCTGAACTCGACCACGATGATGTATTTTGTGTTGAAAAAGATGAAAAGTTTTCTACCTTTTGGACATGCCGTCGACGAAAATGATCTCCAGAATATCCACTGAACAGAAGATAATAACAATTTCTGCCACAGAAATTATGACCTGCAATTTTTTTTTCTTTTTTTTTCTTTTGCAGACGAATTTTCACATGGCCTGCAACACCTCAAATTTGGCCTGCAAATTGCAATTTGCAGGCCGCCAATTCGAGCCCTGCCAGTCCCGCTCGTGGTCACCAAGAGTCTTATTGGTTTGAATCTTTATCGCATAAGAATACAAATTGTTCTGGCTTATGGTATTAAACCTATTATAAACTGACTTGGTTGTCCCATGCATTATCGATTGTTCTTCACGGTGCGTCTTTGAAAGTTACACATTTATCCGTGTTTGTGGACGTTCGAACCACGTTTTCTTCTTGGACCATATGTTATTGGACTTTTCTTCTTCCTCGTATATTCCTACGAAGTAGGCTACAGATCGCAAATTGTCCGGTAATGAGTGAGTGAGTCAGTCAGGCAGTCCATCCGAATCCTTTCGTCGGCAAAATAAGGAGAACCGTTGACATTAGAACCTTGATTTTTGGCATGAACGAGCATTAGGGCATTGTTACCAGCAAGTTCTGATCTGAAATAATTCTGATTAAAATTAGATTTATAATTAACACTTCAGTATATTGTTATAGATCATACGGAGAAAAGTCCGATCATTTAAGCGAGGGAAACATGACACCATGGAATTTGGGAACAGCCCTGGAATGCCTGGTGCTCTCTCGCTGTTGGATTCAACCGCAGATCTGAGGACAGCGACCCCAACACAGCTGAGCGAACTATTTATAGACGTTTAACTCCGAGTCTATTCAACTGCTTGATGTAGTACTGATATTTTATTTCACGTATGAGCACATGAAATACAAACGAGTCAATGAATTATAACAATATTGAACAATAATATGTTATAGTGTGGCAGTGGGTGAGGTGGATAAGAGATGTCGACGCTCTTCCAACATCTCGTACAAAAACTGTCCAACGAGTGGTGCAATCGCACTCGGGCAATCGAATATCAACAAAAATTGCTCTAGTTCTGTCATGAAGGTCGTTTCGGGGTGTGCCTGTATCAGTTTCTCCAATAAGAGGCTTCGGTGACGTTTTAGTTTAGGGCATTTCATGATAAAATGAAATTCATCTTCCGCTGATATGTTACATAATCTACAGATTCTGTCGCTTCTGTCTATATAGTTATTTTTATTTCTATATCGACCACAGGCAGTCTCAATTTCCAAACGATGTGCACAAATTCTCAATTTGCACACTGCCTGTCTATAATGCGAGTTGTTCAGCATAAGCAGATAATCAGCCATTCTGTAATCACTAGCACCCTTTAAGTGTTTGTAGTATAACAGTTTTTCTGATGTTTTTAACTTTTCATTGAAGTATGTAACATAATTTCTTTTAAATTGTTCCTTTACGTCCTGAAAGTATTTTTTACTGGAGGTTAGAGATATTACAGATATCGCTTTTGTTTAAGACATTATAGGCATAGTTATGCCAACCAATGTTTACATCGTATAATGATTTACTACATTGAAATGCGTCGTGTAAAAGGGGTCTGTCTGCTGGTATGTTATCTAAATAATGAGCATACTTTACGACAATGTCGTTTATATCTATAATGGGGAAGCGACCTAATTCTGCTTTACATGCGATGTTGACAGAGTTTTTACTAACTTGCAAGTTCATTTTGCAAAACTTGTTATGTAGTCGTTCAAATGGTTCTGTTTCACAAACTTCCGTAAATGAGTTTATGTCACGATTTTTTAGATTTCCGTAGAGTTCCGAACTCCATATTTCTGAATTGTATAGTACAATAGGTTTAATCAGTGTTTCGAAAAGTTGGTTATATATATTTGGTGGTGGATTGGTTCCAGATAGTGCTCTATGTATTTTGAACAAAGCCTTACTAGCTTTCTGCTGAAGGTCTTCTTTGGCGATGTACCAGGGCCGGATCACTAAATGACCAGAACATTCACCAATATACTTTCATTTTTTGTGGCACGAACACATCCCCAGAATATAATCTTGCTCAATCTCACAAAAGGCATGTTATAAAGAGAACCTGTGGCTGTTATGGAAGGTTGTACATGTACCATATTAAGATGAAACGTACCGTAGGGGGGGTCACATCATATCTCAATGAAAATACGATCGAGTCCTAATGCCTACTCTACTTCGTAGGTCCTGTGACGTTAGTCACACTGCTCATGTTTCATAAAGATTGTGTTTATTTTACTCTCCTTTTCTGACTGTCAACGCAGCATCGGTTGATGATATTTTTTGCACTGAAAACTGACCTTACTGACATATTGCGTTCGTGTGCTAACGAGAGCTAACAAGTAAAATCTTAAAATAGCACAGTTCATATCCGGCCCAATGCGCATGCGTCAATCCCATGATGCAACGAGTTCACCACTTTTTACCCCTCAGCCTATTGGGCTGTGGGGTCTTGTCATCGGCAAGTACTTCCGGTCGGTCATCCGGTCGTCAGTGGTCAACAATTCTTGTGACCGATCTAGAAGCCAAACCGTTGCTTCTAGAGACGTCAAATTTGGTATACAGGATTGTTGGGTGGTCAACCACAAGCCTATCGAATTTGGGTAATTTGTGATGAATTTTTCGGTTTCCATGAAAACGTCACGGAAAATTCGTCAACAATTCTTGTGACCGCTCCAATTCATCCAACATCCCACACTGAATTTATCATATTTTAATCTTTTACAGGCCACTGTAAAACATCTTCTGCATTCAACCAAATCTTTCAGGCTTTTACATATGCATTTTCCATTCACTGTGTACCAATATACACCGACAAAAACTGTCTGGCTGAGGGGTTGTTTTACTTTGGCCCGCCATTGTAAAGACGTCTGTGAACAAAGCTTTCGAGAAAAATCGAAGGATTTACGTTACAAAGGCGGATCTGGATCGTCAGCAAGACTACAACCATCATTATATCTGTTGGGAAGTATTATTATGCCCCCCCCCCCTCTAACTAGAGGGGGTCATATAGCGATCGCTTTGTCTGTCCGTCCGTCTGTCCTTCCGAATTTCTTGTCCGCGCGATATATCTCGGTTAATAATTGATGGACAGGATTGAAACTTGCATGGAATGTGGCCAGTGGCTCATAGTTGTGCAGCGTAGAGTTTTTTCCGAGTTCCGGTATCATTTTCAAGAGTTATGGCCCTTTTTCTGAAATCTCTGTGAATTGGACATGTCCGGGCTGGATCTTGGTTAATATTGTATGAACAAGTATGAAATTTGCATGACGTGGTCAGTGCCCCACAGTTGTGCAGCGTAAAGTTTCTCCCCGTTCCGCCTATATTTTCAAGAGTTATGGCCCTTTGTTCATCAAGTCTGAATTGGGACTTGTCCAGGCTGGATCTCAGTTAATATTGTATGGACAAGTATGGAATTTGCAGGATAAGTGGTGAGTGCCCAGTAGTTGTGCAGTGTGAAGTTTCTCCGCGTTTCGCTTATATTTCAAGAGTTATGGCCCTTTTGTTCTTGAAATCTTTGTGAATTGGGACTTGTCCGGGCTGGATCTCGGTTAATATTGTATGGACAATTATGGAATTTGCATGATATGTGGTCAGTACCCCATAGTTGTGCAGCGTGAAGTTTCTCTGCTTTCGGTTATATTTTCAAGAGTTATAACTTATGGCCTTTTGTTCATCAAACCTAAATGAATGAGATATATTTATTTGTCCAAAGCACATTCCAAAGTAGATCACATAGGTCCTGAAGTATGAAATTGCCCCCAAAAGAGTGAATTGGATGCAAAATTCAAAGTTCACGATCGCTTCATAATTTCACCACAATATACTCCCAAGGAATGTAGGTCTCATAACCAGGTCACATTTTTGAATTTGGCGAAAGTCCCGGGTGGAATATGTACATGTATTATGCGAGGCATGCCGAAAAAAGTGACAAACAAAATTTTTATAATTAGCCAAATTAGGCCTCCACAGACCAATACAAAACAGAACAATGGTGGAGCAGTGTCGGATTAAAGCGGAAGGGGGGCATACAGTTGAGCAATCTCTGATTGCTTCCTTGCTGCGTTTTCTGTTATTTACGATAATTATGGCCTCAATGTTCAAAGTAGCGTCTGCGGGAAGTCCAAATCGATGGCCAACTTTGCAAATAAAAATGCTGGTCGCGGCCATATTGTTTGTGATTGTAACCATAGATGCCAAGAGTGTCAACATGGCCCGATGATTTGTTTAAAATTAAGAATGGGTCTGGGCTGGGTTTTCTTTTCATGAGGATTAATTTATATTTCGCCTCGCCCCTTTTTATTCAAAATGTGAGGGCGAAGAAGCCTACTCTAGTTGATAGTCCATGGACGGGGGATTCTTTAGAATAAAGACATGACGTCAAGCACTCCTAATTTGTCTTTGTTTTGTTCACTGGAGATAAAAAGACGATAGCGTGATGGACGAGAATACAGGTCAGATGGCTGATGTCACCGTAGAACTATAACTTCCCTCTAGCGTGTTCCCCATGGAAGACTGAGACGCAAAAGGGAATGAGGACCACTAAGGCCATGTAGGGAGTGGTGAGATTGGACGTACACCCGTACGGATTGTTGGGAATGATACCATATAAGAGAGTCCTGCAGGGATATCTCGGTATCTAAACCACAGGTGAATCAATTTGCTCAGGAGTCCAAATGTTTCACTCTCTAGCTGTTGCTCCATTAGCTTAGCCATTGCGTTAATGCGGAAGCTTCAGATTTTGGTGAAATAAACCAATTCCGACAAAATTTGATGTCCGCTTCCGGTGAAACACACGTTCCACTTTAGGTTCCTGCACAGTTTCCGGTTGGACATCATATCCGCTTGATCTGTAAGCTGAACCATCGATGAGACGTCGTAGGATAGTGCATAGACGCTCTATTCGGACTCTGATATTATTCAGAATCCAGAACGGCATTCATTTTCCAGGATTTTACATGCTCATTACGAGATATACCCGGATATGACAGGACTCCAGCCACGTTATGGCAGAGGTTTCATCCACGGCAACCAGGTAGACGTCGTCATTATCTGTCACACGTAATTCATTTGGATTATGTTCTGTTCTTGAGACGGTTTTAGACCAGTCTTAAACGTTATACGAGAATGGATCTTTAGGTCGATTCATCTTCGGATTCACTTCCGGTGGAGAGGTCTACCTCCAGTGTACTACATCCATGATTTAGCATGTGACTTTAAGGTCCCTGGAACCGGATATTGCCGATATTTACAAGTCAAGGCAATAAGGTTGCGGTGAAGATCTTGATCCTGCTAACTGGCAACCAGTCTTCTACTTTTGAACATGACACACGGCAGAGGGTAACCATTGCTTCTCATCCATGGTGTTGGGCAGGCTGTCGTACTCAAAGTTAGCAACCAGTTGCACTTCTGAACTGCTTTTACTGGTGGATCTACATAACATGGCTTTAAATCTAATGCGGTCGCATTACTTCTATTCACGTTTAATGCAGGCGATGTTAGTTCACCACACCTAAGACGATATCAGGCCTCGAAAATTGGTTCATTGACGTAACCGAAAAATCGGTTACGGTAAATTTGGTTTGCGTAACCTATTGTTCGGTTACGATGTTAATTTTTACGTAACCAATTGGTTTCGCAAAACGGTTACGTAATTACAACAGTGTACCGTCAACGAGTGAAAAAAAAGACATGTCCACAGCATGTGGGCAGCGACTGAACAGACAAATGAGTTAACATACGGGAATGGGATTGCACACGTAAATCGCTTCCACCATTCATGGTTGGCTATTGTGACTGGCTGTATAATTCCTTCGCCATTTCCTTGTAATTCCATTAAAATCCTGATTGAAAAGAGAAGTTGAACACACGCCGCCTGCAAATTTGGAGATGGCGGAAGTGACAACAAGTGTTAACCGCAAGCTCTGCGCTCCGAGATAATTCCTCCACGAGGAGCTCCGCATGCAATCTCTGCTGCTAGCTCTGTGAAGAGCGCCCCACGGAGCAACAACCTTCACTGCCAAAAATAGCGTACTTAAAACAAGAAAAAAAAACTTGTTTTAAGTAGAAATTTACTTAAAATAAGTAAAAAATATCTTGGAGTGTGGTAAGAAAAAATATCTGGGTGTAAATTCTTAACTAAGAAAAATAATCTAAGTTTTTTATCTTAGTCAAGATAAAAAATCTTGTTCAATTATCTTAATTAAGACAATTCTTCTGATTTGTTTTTATTTTGTTCAAGAAAATTTATCTAGTTCAAGAAAAAAAAATCTTATGCAAGTTAATTTTTCTTGTTAACAAAATCTTAATTAAGATTTTTTTAGAGTGTGGTAAGAAAAGATGTCTTGCCTAAGAATAAATTACTTACCTGAGAAAAGTTAACCAGATAAATTTACTTACTTAAGAAAACTTATCCAGATAAATTTACTTGGCTAAGAATTACACTATAGATAAGTAAACTTATATAAGAAAAACAACGACACAGAACTCCTAGATAAATTAACTTGCATAAGAAAAATAATCAGATAAAATTAACTAGAATAAAAAATATAAAAAAAATAAGAAAACAGAACTTGCACAAGAACATTGCAGTTATTCGATTATCTTATTTAAAAAATATACAATCAAAGGTCACGTTGTTGTTTACATAGGCAGTTAGTATGGGTTGCGCTAGTAGGGTTGATTTTTCACTTATATGCAGTCCTGAAAAGTACCAAACCTTTTTATATACTCTTTTCCACATATACTTTCTTTTGTAGCAAAAATATGATCAATTAACGTTTTTAACTAATGTTTTTTTTATATCAAATTACTGCAAAAAACTGAACATGAATATGCTTGTTACAGTTAGCATATAAAAACATTATCAAAATAATGTCATGCAATTGAAGTGTGACTGAGTGAATATAATTTAATGTCACTTTCAACCCATCATCATGCAATTGAAGGGCAAAAGTCATATATGTAAAACAGATAAATAAAAAACTTATTTCAAATATTTTAAGGCCTTTGTTCTGGCATGCATCCTTAAAACCTCACCTTGACAAGTATTTCTTTCCATTTATAGCAGTAATACTAGAATATATTTGCATAAAATTTCTCGCACATGTCGAAGTTGTATAATATGATAAGAGACTGATATAATTGAAACCATGTAAAACGGCCGAACACCAAAGATATGGATAATTCTCAAAATTTAGAAAATGCTTGTGGTGGAGAAAGTCCCAATGTTTAGTCACAGACAGGGTTGCAAGGTCTTGCAAGCTAAAGCATACAACCAAGTTCATATAAAAATATTCTTCCAAAGCTGAAGCAAAGAACTAGGGAATGGAGGAATCAATTCACTGCAAACCATGTAGAATCCAGATCCCAAATTTTATGCGAATACTCAAAGCCCCAAAAGTTCCTGCCAGTCAAGATTGTCAGAGCTAGGCAACCTGCCACTAATTTACATTTCAAAAACATGTTTCCTGGATAGACTGCAGTCACTGGCTTGATGCAATGACTTTGGTTTGCATGCCTAGCTGACAAGTATAACGAATATTCAACACCAAAATACTTGCTGTGCACATGGGAGGTCAAGTTTGTATCTTTGCTTTTTATACATATAATTTTTCGCGTTTGCCTCGAAATCAATGTAACAGTCTTAAACTTACTTTCTAATTGACTGTGTTCAGGTAGACAAAAATGAAGAAACAGATCTGCAGATCCACACTTTCACCAGCAGAAGTTAGTTTATGTTTCCCAGTTTGTTGTTGTTGTTGTTGTATATCTGTAAATTCACTCCCAAAGAAAGCAAATCTCATTTTTGACGTTTTCGCTCAGTTCATTGAACACATTGAACAACACACTACTCTCATCCACCTGTAGAATGATCCAATGAGAGGCGCATGCAGTTGAGTTTCCTCAATAAAGTACCTGCATACCAACTGTGCAACAACATGAAATTTTCAGTTGAAAATGGCAGAATCAAATCCCTGAACCCATATGAAAACCATAACCGCACATGGAGGTGGACTTGCAGATAAAACTACTAAATTACAAAAATATGTTCCTCACTCAAGTAGAAGATATAATTTCAAGTATATCTTAGGCAAATTGTAACAATAACTCTTACAAATTGATAATGATTAATTTCTGTCAGGAAACCACAGGTTCATACTATTAGTGTAGCGATCCGTTTCCGCTCAATTCACGATCTTATATTTTAAGGAGACAAATCACAAAAAGACATATTAGTCAAGATAATTTTTCTTATAACAAGATATATCTAGTAAAATGCAATCATATTTGAGATAATTTTTCTTAAAATAAGATAAATCTGACAAAATGGAACAAACAAAGAAAATATTTATTGAATTTTTTTTGTTTTAATGTAATTTATCTAGAATTGAGGTGAAAAAACTTATTTAAGTACCCTATTTTTGGCTGACAACAATTTGCTTGTTTTAATTGACACAATCCAATGCGGATATGTAGAAGTTTTGGAATTCTATGAAGAATCAATCAGAAGATTAAACAAAAACTATCTTTTTTACCTCCATTTCTAGGGAGAGCTTTTCTCCAACATGATAAAGAAAGCTATATTGCACATGACTATCATTATATTTGGGAAGGTAACAACAAAGTTTTGGATATATGAGCATACTAGGGTTTTATGGTGGGCCAGTCATGTTACCCAAACAACTTTTCATTTGGGCCCGGTGTACCATCTTTCAGTCATTTAAGGCATGGACTTCTTATATGCCATGCATGAAATCATTCTTGAATGTATATATGCTTGGCTTTTCAAACATGCATGCAGACCACAGACATAGTTTTGTTTAAGAAAATATTACTTGAAATAAATATTTTAATACTAAGCTAAGAAACTATTATCTCAACATGGTCTACCAATAAACTTATTTAAGAAAAATTGTCTAACAAAACACTTATTAAAGTAAAAAAATCTTATAATAAGATAAAACCTGATAAAGGAAATCTTATATAAGATATTATTTCTTGGAATAAGGCACAATTTGCTCAATAATATCTCAAATGAGTTAATTTTTCTTAAAATAAGAAAAAAATAAGAAAATTTTCAATCACTGACAATTATTGAGATAAGTTTTCTTAAAATTTTCTAGTTTTAAGAAAAAATATCTTGAAATAAGTTTCATAAACTTTAATAAGTACCCTATTTTTGGCAGTGTTGGAGCGAGGAGGCTTGCGGGTAACCCTTCTAACTCGTTCAAGTTTGATAAAGCTGTTTCCTGGCCGCTATTGGTTTATTACATAATAGTATGCCGGGCCCTGAACCCAGGATAGACAAAACAGTCTGTGCAAGCTGACAGACGCCTGCCACGTGGTTGTCTACAAATTCAATACAGACAGGGCCGAGTTTGCGACTTAGTTTCGCTTTTAAAACATGCTGAAAGACACAGGTCATGTGGTTAAAGTTTGCACAGTGGACAGACAGAGAAGAGGTTGGGACTTTTGTTACCATAAAATATGTCCAAGAAGCGCATTCACGTAACCGATTTTTCGTTCTGGCCATTTCAGATTTGCGTAACCGACACGCGAACGATCGTTTCGTTCGCGCCAAATTTCGAGGCCTGGATATAGTCCGTGGGCTGAGTAGGGCCACCTTGCAGCCCCGCCCCTCCCCCACCACTCTCCGAAACTATGATTTTTTAGTACTTTGGAATGTGCCAAAGAAGAAAATAAATGTTAACACGCGAGAAATTGGGATGAACTGGTAGATCAGAGAAGTTAAGAATTGTACCTAACGCCTTTATGTTGCGTTTATGGTAAGGGGGTGGGGTTGCTAAAATGTTCCTAACTTATTAACTAGCACTATCAAGGATAACTAACTTAGCACTATGTTACCTATGCATTGAATAGCAGGGGTGGGGTTGCTAAAATGTTCCTAACTTTTTTTATTTTTTGTCCAATTGATTGAAATGAGGTATTATATATGCAACATCAACTGCGATACCGGATATTAACAATGGTGCGCAGTGGTGAAAAGACACTTCCGGTCACGTGACCGGAACCGGAAGTTGTCACAAGACAGGTGGTGCCCCTGTCGGAAGTAGGTCAATAAGAACCAATTTCGTCTGTCAAAAGAGTCAATTTAGCCTTTACATCATGCCAATGGTTAAAGGTCATTTCCGGTCACGTGACAATAAACATGGAAAAACCCGGATGTAAGATGAGGAGCCGAATGTAAAACCACAGTACCCGGATGGAAGATGGAGGAACGACGGGAAAAACCAACTGAGAAACCCGGATGTTGACAAGGTCCGGGATGTAGTGAGTGAATAGAATTTAACGTCGCTTTCAACAATATTTCAGCTATATCACGACAAACCAACTAAGCACCACCCAGCCCAGTTGTGTTCCTGCTACTTCAAAGAAGAAATCTTTGAAGCATCTTTGAAGCATCATGGAACCAGACACCCTCCATCCATCCTATAAAACACTGAGGACAGCGCACAAGACACAGACAGGAAGCTCACATGGTGCAATAAAGACAGTGATATTACAGTGCTAGACATCACATTGTCAAGTTCCTGTTTCTTCTCCGCAAAATGCATGTAAAATCCACTGCCCACATATACACACACACACACACACGCGCGCACGCACGCAATGCGGCACAGTCGTACACCAGTACATCTCGGTCCTCAACTTGGGGGTAGTTGAACTGAGTGTGCTAAAAATAGATCGCCAGCTAGCGCGCTATAAAAGCGAAGCAGCCTGGCCGTTTCATCAGACACTCTGAGACAGCGGGAACTCCCACCCATCGCACGAGGGCCGATGCTGATGATGATGTCGCCCTAATTCAACAATCAAATTCCGATGACAAGACCGTGGCCCAGATTTGTACAACGTGGAGAGCAAAGTACACTTCGCGGACGAGCCCATAAATGTTCCTAGCGATCTCTTACAGGATGCCCATCCAGTGAGTGACATCCATCAGCACCATTGGCCCATGATACGGCACTGTTTCCACCGTCATCGCCCTATTCAAGATATCTACAATTTCCGACTGACCGACCTCGCCCGTCTACGCAGGAAGCCATCTCCACTGACCAACGTGCGGCCTTCAAATTAAATATAGCTTTCGGGTACATCTTGCGTCATAAGATGATGGATCAGCTGCGCTGTTTCTATTCCAGTGCCAACAACCAAGTGTACGGCCATCCTTTCACCATCATTAACCGGGCGTCTCTAGAGACGATGCTGGAGAAACTGGACACCGTGGATCCCTTGGAATGGGCGCAACGTCAACGCCCCAACACCAAGAGGACAGTAGAGAGGGTCACCAATGTTACTTTCTTCGTGGCTGAACTGGTCAACCCTCTCGGCTGAATGCGCCACCCGTGCACTGGTGAATAACAAAACATGACGTATATGTACTCTATACGTCTACATGCTGATCGTAAGCATGAGCTTGAGCTCAGTAAACACTTGTACCTAATGTGACGATGCGTTAAATAATAAAACATGGTGTTTGATATTTCAATTTGTTTTGCTGTGAACATAGTAAACATACCCAGGGCGGCTCCTCTAGCCTGGGTATGATGTAACATTGGGGATAATAAACTGTATAAACATTGCTGACGCAATCCTAGGATGAAATATATACCCCAATGTGATAAAGTGCCCTTTCACACTTCCAAAACTTCCCTTTTGCTACTACTACACAACTGCACATGTGCAGAATGTCATTTCCACGACCCAGCCCCTTCAATCGGAGCCACGAGTGCTTCACATTGATACCTCTCCGATTATAATACATCACAGATAAGGTATAATACTGGACAGATATGCTATAATACAGGACATATATGGCACAATAAGGACATATATGGTATAACACAGGACAGATTTGTATTATACAGGTCAGATATGGTATAATACAGCACAGATTTGCTATAATGCAGATAATGCTTGTAGTTAGTCAATTTTGACATTTTTTTGTGAAATTTGGAGATGGCCCCCTACCGACGTCATAATATTGAAATATTAGAACATTTGCTGTTTTGGACTGATTCCTCCATTTATGCTGAATAAAACGGGGGCCACTAATGGGCATCTATCGACGTCTCTGGTTTCCCAGCCAAACATTCGAGACTGGCCACTTCCGACTCAAATTCGAAAGGGAAGTAACAGTCGTCTGGAATTTAGCCACAACAGTAAGACCAGATTATTCACGAATGAAGATGGGAAACACTGGTAAGAAGCAGGAGAGAGAGAGAGAATTAGGGTTTAACGTCGCATTCAGCAA
Organism: Hanleya hanleyi; assembly: GCA_036873755.1. Taxonomy (NCBI): domain Eukaryota; kingdom Metazoa; phylum Mollusca; class Polyplacophora; order Lepidopleurida; family Hanleyidae; genus Hanleya; species Hanleya hanleyi. The sequence goes on along the minus strand of JAVTVY010026886.1, from coordinate 38,915 downwards.
TATTTCAGCTATATAGCGACGATAGTACTCAATTCAAAAACTCGGTAAACTAATGCGTTAAAACAGGTACAAACATCAATAAAACACAAACTGCTCAAGCCAAGATATATAAGGTTAGCTTAGCCATCATGTACGTTTTATTTTGGGTAATCTTTTTTGACCTTTCCTATCTTGTTTCATTTGTTCTCTCCTGTCTTTTATTTTCCTGCTTATAAACTCCTTTCTGTCTTGTACCAACAAGTCTTTCGACCTTTGGTTCAAGGAAGTCTCGCCTTTTAACGGACGATCAGTACACACCTGAGACTCCGGATGATCACTACACTCCAGATACTCATCGGAAAGCATGTGACCAGTATCCGGTAAGTTGTCAACCTTCAATTCCGGACTTACTACTAAATCAACACTTTCAATTTGATCAGAAACCGACTTCTGATCACCTGGCTTCTGATCACCTGCTTTGACTTTTACATCATCGCAAACTTCACTTTCACTAACATCTTCATCATCGACATCTTCATTCTCTGAATTACAACCTTCATCCATCGCGTCCTCGAGACACTCGTAGCGGTTTGGGGTTTTCTCATTGCTCTCGGCGGCAGCTATCTTCTGATGACGTTTGATAGGTTTGCCGTCAGGGCCTACAATCTTCCACAGGTCTAGGTCTACAGCGCTAAGTCCTCTTCGGACGTCTGCGGGTGGAGCAGAGCGAGGACCAGAGGAACTACGCTTTCTGGCGTTGGTTACGGTATCTCCAGAAACCTGTTTGGCTTTTGGACAGGTTTTTTTAAAGTGTCCTTCTTGATGACAGATCAGGCATTTATTTTTATAGGGACACTTCCAGTTCATGTGATCTTCTGATCCACAAGTATAACATGTTTTTACTTGACCGTTATACCATACAGGAAGTCTCAAACCTCCAATCAAAATAGAAGAAGGAAGATCACGTTTGAATTTCGTCATCCAAATTCTCCTAACTCCAGATTCAAACTGTCTATCAAACGAATAGGACTCCCTTTGTAAAGAGAGAACATCTCCATAAAACTCAAAAGCACGTTTGATCTCAGAATCTGTGAAATCGCATGGTCCTTTCATTTTTACCAGCAATTTCCCTGGATCAATTTCCTCAAAATAGCCAAATTGATCTCCAACGTGAATACCTTCCAGCACTAGGCGAGCTTTGGTATTCTCATTTGCTACTGTGAGGTTCCACAAGGTATTGGATACCTGTACTAGACCTTTAAGAATTTTCGGCCCTGATCCAACAGTGTCTTTCAATGCGTTATATATATCTTCCGGATCTGCTCTCTCTAGACCGTGAAGTTCTAGGCTCAGTGACCTATTAAACTTGCTAAATGCCATAGTGAAAAAAATCCAAAGTCCACAAGGGAATCTTAATACAAACCACAAATAGTGACACACACAAGCCTCAGTAGTGTGCCTCCCTACAGAGTAAACATCGTCTACCCCCTGAGGGAGCCCCACTCTAAAGGTGAATGTGAAAACTATACAAGCAATACAATAATACACTGTCTCTGAACCTTGTCTCGGCCGGACAATAGCCCAGTTCTAAACCGGGTCCGTTGCTAGGTGATACCGACGAACAAAAGAACAGAGAACAAAGACTCGCTCAAACGTGTACTCTGAGAGCTGGCTAGCGTACAGCTGTACACTTAGGGCTCAGCCTATAATGCCTAGCAATATAACTTGAGTATGTTACATGTATCCAACCTACCTCGATTGACATAAATATTATGTGCAAATCGACCTACGGCAAGTCGAACGAAAAACGAACCAACTTCAGACTAGATCCAATCAACAAGGAGAAATATATATACAACAGCAAAATACGAAATATTTACAGACAGCGAACAAACAGAGAAGAGGGAGACAGAGAGAAAATACACCAACCCTCTCGGTCACAAAGATCGAGTGGCAGTAATGGCGGCTCTCTGCCTTCCTAAACCAAGCCAAACCGACTAAGTCAGAAAAACGCCCTGAACAGCAAAAAACTGAGAAATAATTCTAAACTTTCACCACAGGTATTTGCCAAAAGTTTTCACAAAATATATTACACAAAAATCAGAGCTAATATCAGCTGAAATACGCAGAAATAGACAAATTTCACGGAGCGAAGTGAAAACACGTCCGACTCCCAATCTCTCTACATCCGGACCCTGGTAAGAAGCAGCACGATGGATGACATTTCGGGCCGTGTCAATGTATTGTTATGGCAGACTTCAATTTGCCACTACTTCCGGTCACAAAAAAAAACAATCTGCCTGTACAGGAAGTTCAAGGGTTTCAACTGCTTCTTTTCCGTCTCGTATTGCAATACGTACGGCGCATCTTCTGGAAACACAGGCATCTGTGGACAAGCTCATCCAGAAGCAATTTGTAGTAGAACTTCCGGTCAACGACCGGTCTCCCTGGTTCTATTCTCCGGTGTTTCTTGTGCCGAACAAGGATACACCGGAAATGCGCATGATTATCAATCTGCGCAGGCTGAACAAGGATTTCTTTTCGAAAAACACTTTCACATGGAAACCTTCCGGTCTATCAAGACCGCCCTGGTCCAAGGGGATTAGCTAACATCACTGGATCTACTGGACGCTTATCTGCATATATCGATCCATCCAAATTACCGTAAGTACCTGATATTTATGGTCGGCGCTAGCCGCTTTCAGATCCATTTTCTTCCTTTCGGGTTAGCCAATTTCCTCTGGGTTTTTACCTCGACTTCCTAGTCAAGAATTTGTGCAGGGAATACCTCTGTTGCGATACAATTTGGCTAATGCTCGGCCACCAGAAGTTCGTGGGTGCAAGATTTGTCAAGAGATTCCATTGTTTCTCAGACATTATTGCTGAACAGCCCTTCAATTTGCTTCAGTGATCGGCCTCGTGTCCGGTTATAGTTGCGTCCATTGGTGCTATATCTGATTCCTCATTGGATAAACAGGCACGGGAATCCCATGATTCCTGTCACAGAGGAAGTCAAACGCCACCTATTATGGTGGCTAGACCCTCTCAATGTGATGCCGCGGGATAACTCTGCTTCCGTTTATAATAACTCGTCGGTTGTTCACGGATGCATTGATGCAAGATTGGAGGGGGGGGGCCCACCTGGGGTCCAAGTCGATATCAGGCTTTTGGACTGCGGAGGAGAGATCGTTACACATCGATGTGTTGGAGTTCATTGCCCTTAATCGTGCTGTTCTCGCACTGATAAATGATCTCAGAGGTCAGTCGGTACTGGTAGCCACAGACAACAGCAGTCGTGACGTACATAAACAAGACGGGAGGAACTCGGTCGGCCAGCCTACTGAGCCAAGCCGAGTCTCTCTTACACTTGTTCTGGCTACACGATCTAGTCCTTCGTGCCAGACACTTACCAGAACATCCGAATGTTTTAGCAGGCGCATTGTCCAGAAAACATCAGATTTTACCGACGGAGTGGCAATCGAAGCTACGCAGAGAATGGCCACTTCCACTCGAAGCTCCACCTTCAAGGAAAGTGGCAGATCTTCCAACAGTGGTGTTTTGGAAGAGACATTGATGCCAGTCATGCCGCTGTTCAACAGATAGCAGACTTCCTGTTATTTCTGTTTAATGAAGGGCCTGGCCCCATCAACTGTGGATGGTTACAGAGCTCATTGTCTAGGATTATTACACTGTCTACAGGTTTTAATCCAGCCTTTGATCCTGATTTAACGTCCTTAGTTAAGTCATTTAGGATTGATAGGCAAGCCATTGTTCGGCGTTAGTTCTGCGGAGACTTTCTGAATCTCCGCTTGAAGCTATATCTACCATTGATTTGAAGTGTTTGTCCTATAAAACTGCGTTTTTATTGTACGACCGCCAAAAGGTGGACGTATTATGTGATGGCGGTTGACCTCTGACCTCGACCTCAATTTTGGTACGCGACACATCGTCTCCACCTGGTTATTCACTCACAAAAAATTGCAACTGTGGATAGAAAACGTTCACAGATATAGACTGGACATGAACACTTCAGTGATTTCCCGTTTTTTAGGCCAGTGACCTTTGACCTTTGACCTAGACCTTCATTTTGGTACGCGACACATCGTCTCCCCGTAGGGTATCCACTCACCAAAAATTGGAGCTGTGGATAGGAAACTGTCCAAGATATAGACCGGACACGAGAACCGGACAGACGAACGGAAACCGCCATCACATAATACGTCAGCCTTTTGGGCGGGCGTATAAAAATAGGTCAAGGTCGAAGGTCACTGAGACCCCAAAAAAGGGAAATTATTAAAAGTAACATTTTTTTTGTCAGATGCATTAGGTCACAAACCTCCATTGCAGAAAGTGGGTCCAAGATTATTATCAGGACTTAACTTCCGGCGAACATTGATTGGCCATTATACCTGACTGGGCCAGAAATGGTCTGTGACGTATTTTAAAATGTTTCTATAATATTTGGCTCTAAAATATATCAAAACCTTTTCAAATTTTAACTGGAAAACAAATCTGGGCCAGTTTGATTGGCACCTCCGAAATTTGCCGTAATGGAGTGAGTGAGTGAGTGAGTAGGATTTAACGTCGTTTTCAACATTGTTTCAGTTATATCACGACGGTGCCTACATGTGCCAGAACACGAGAGTGTCCACAGTTCCTATTATTCTGGTGATCTGACGAGAACCGGTGTGCCCAACGTGATGCGCCGTACCTTTGCCGTAATGGTGTCGGGCTGGATGACCCTATTTCTGGCGGTCTCATCTCGAAAAAATGGTGGGGAATGTATGCTGAATTTTCCATATGTTTGAGCGGAAAGGCCAGTCTACCTGGTGTGGTGGGTCATTTGTGGCGGCGAATATTAGGGAATATAGTTTTCTCAAGATGTGCATGGCCAATTTACTACATATTAAGTAAGGCGAATATTTAGTGGTTTGTGACCATTAGGGGGACACGATGTCTCATTTAACACTGTGACCCCAAAATTATTAAAAATCATGATTTTTTTAGTCCATTGTGAAATTACGGGAGCCAAAATTTAGATCCGGGTCAAGGTCACTGTGACCCCAAAATCAAGGTCAAAGGTCAGTGACCTAAAAATCAGAAAATCATTGAAAGTTACTATTTTTTTGTGAGTGGATTGAATAGACGGAAATGAAGTGTCGCATACCAAAAATTAGGTCAAAGGTCACTGACCCAAAAATCAGGAAATTATTAAAAATAACTTTTTTTTTGTGTCAGTAGATACATTAGGGGACACGTTGTGTCAAATATTAAAATGAAGGTCAAGGTCAAAGCTCAAGGTCACTGTGACCCCAGAATCGTGAAATTGCTAAAAATCAAGATTTTTTGTGTCCATTGAGAAATTACGGGAAGACGGTTTGCTGGTTTGATGTACCAAAAGTTAGGTGAAGGTCAGTAGTCAAGGTCACTGACTCCAGAATCGAGAAATCTTTGAAAAAACATCAAGCTCACTGACCTCCAAAATCATGATACATTGAGGGAAGACAATGTGTCGTGTACCAAAATTTAGGTCAAGGTGAAAGGTCAAGGTCACTGTGACCCCAAAATCAAGAAATCATTTGAAGTCACATTTTCGTATGCCTGTCGAAGACGAGGTAATGAGATGTTGCGTTCTGTCCATTCATCCATCAACATTTGTTGTTCATGCGACATCTCTAGTTTGAAGGTATGGATTGGTACCAAACAGTCAGTATACCTTACTCGCATGGCAAAGAGGCGCCATAGTACATTTTGAGATCAATTTGTCAAAGGTCAAGGTCACAGTCTCCCAAAACTGATCCAAGTTTAGCTGACTATGTATTGGGTTGGAATATTTAGAGTTCTCCCCCCTACATGTAGATGGTATTGTCCTGTGGAGTTGTCGCCCATGTTTGAAACAGCTACATTTAGTTAAACTGTTGTGAAATAAAAACCATACATTTACTAATTTAATGGTGAGAGGGGTCCTTTATGAACCTCATACAGGTCTGTTTATTAACTGAAGAACAAAGGTTTACTTCATCACTTTCTTCTTCCTTCATGAAAAATTCTCTCGTCTGAAAGGAATCCATTTGCAGGAAAACTACTATTTTCTTTTGTTCGACTACTGTCGATTTCATTGTGGGATATGTGAGCCCTCAACTCTTGCTTCAAGGTCAACTATGTACCAAGAGTTAAGCTCATTTTAGTTTATCATTCAGTATGAGATGTGATATATGTTACATTTTCAGAAGCACAAAATTGTAGACCTTTCTCTGGATTGCTAGCTACCAATTGGAATCAAGGCTATGAAACAACCTTGAAATTTGGATCAATGTAATTCTAGATATACAGGCGTATATTGAAGCCCCTTGGGCTCCTGTTGACATTAGCATCAGCGGCGAGTGTCACGCTCTGGACGTTAGAAAAATTAGGTACGATTCTAGTTGGTATTAATTATGTATCCACTATACCAGAATTTGTGGCTAAGAACCATTCCCTGTACAATGGTACTTCTAGGGAATTTGAGGGTTCCACTTTAGCGAATTTTCTGTCCTCCGGTCTCGATGCGCATAATTTGATGTGTCCCGTTCGGGCCCTTACGGTATATCGCACTAAGGTACCATGTACTGGGCGGGGGCGATTATTTATTCCATTTTGTCCCCGGAGCCAACAGAAGTATCACTATTTCCTATTACTATTTCCTCTAGGCTCTCCAAAACTATTAGATTAGTCTATCATGGGTTGTCACCGGTGCAGGCTGCGTTGTATTATGTCTCCTCTCACGAAATCAGGGTACTTGCGTCATCCTGGCCCTTACAGACCTATAGGTCAGTAATCTGAGATTACGAGGTCCTGTTACTGGAGATCCCATACAACCTTTGCATCATTTTATCTGAGGGATATGACACTCTTTTAGGATGATCTCTACTGATTGGGACCCCTAGTGACAACACAGCGCTTCACTGGGGTCGGGGTGACACACAGACACTAGAGGCCTGTGTGTTTTTAATCGGTTTTTAATGGTAAAAATCACGTTCCCACAAAAAACTTTTTTACAAAAAAGGGAGAGGGATGTGTATATGACTTCCATTACGCCAGCGCCGATTGGCTCTGGGAGATTTAGGGCTTACCTAGTACCACTGTATACTATTACGTGACACTACACTGTTATTAACGGGCCCATCAGGAAGTCCATGCTTAGGGTGCAGTCCACAGTAGGCCCCTCGTTGCTGGAAATAGACCCTCGGTATAGCCCTTCTGTCTTTCCGAGTTGCCAAACCATGCAGAAAACCCATATAAAAGTACATATTTTCTTCATGGGAATGCTCATATCATTAATTTAACATATAAGCCAGTTATGCGAATTTAACCCGAGATAAATTTTCTTACCTCGGAACGTACTCCAAATTTTCTGGAAAATCTATTAAAATGACCCAAAATACGCCATATTTCGTTCACTTCCTGGAGAAATCTTGACAATCGATTGCCACAAGATTTCTCCTCAGTGTTCCCCGTCTGGAGGCAAGATAAAAAAGCTATTCAAAATATGGGGTCGACCATGCCGATTTTTGTCACATACCCCATATGCAACATAACCCTATTTTTAAACACCTGAAAAACGTACGAAACTGAGGCTGACGAAGGTTGACTTGGCGACCCGACCGCCATATAGCTCAATCGAGCCACCCCTCCACATATGTCATTTTGAAGGAATGGTAGTACCTAGAAGCTTGGTACTATAAATACTGGTTATCGAAAAGAGAAGGATAATTATCATGTGGTCAGACCCAGGCGCTCTGACGTATAAATATTTTTGAGGGGGACCAATAATCCGAAACTGTGGACTACTTCCTTAAGTTTAAGTTGTATGGTCAGCCTGGGAGCCCCATGCTGGTATCCGTCCCGATGCGTGTGTTTTGATTCCATGGTCGCTTTGTTCTCCCGCCATCCGAACTGTGGCATTCAACGCAATATGTCAGTAAGGTCAGTTTTCAGTGCAAAAAAATCAAAAAAATTTATAGTTAATTTTTACATTTTTAAGCTAAAACTTACCTTACTGACAGAGTAATGCACCCACCCGACCTCCCCACGTGGGTTTTTACGACGTGTCGTAAGAAGTGAAGAACTATAGTTGCATCATGGGATTGACACATTCGCATTGGGCCGGATATGTACTGTGCTATTTTAAGATTTTACTTGTTAGCTCTCGTTTGCACACGAACACAAAATGTCAGTAAGGTCAGTTTTAGCTTAAAAATGTAAAAAATAACTATAAATTTGTTAGTTTCCTTCTGAAAACGTCCACATGTCCAAAATATTGACCTTCTTTCCTGCAATTTGAATATATCCATTTTCATTTTGCAATGTTTATACAGAGTTCTAATCTCATAGAAGTTCTACGAGCCTAAAACTCGTAAAAAAAATTGACAAACTGAAAATGGAGGAGCATAGAACTAATATAAGCATTGAAAAATGGAAAAGCGAGATATTCAAATTTTCAATTGATATGAAAAGGTGTCATATGTGTGATCATTCCCCACAAATTATTCCTCGTGTGTGACCATTCCCCACAAATGATAACGGGCAATTGTAACATGTGAAATGATGAAAAGGAGTTTGAGATTGAACAAAGAAATTGAAACATAACATTTTTGATCTGCAGTCCAAATTTCCTGTATATCTCAATAACTAGTCGTTTTTCGTTGTCTGTGCTCAGTCTCAAATCTATCAAATCTAGGAGCTTAGTTAAATTTGATTTCTGACCAAGATTTATGGCTTGCTTTATTTTGCAGGTCTCTGAAGAAAATATCTAAAGGTGAGTTTTGTAGTTGACAAGGTAACTATTCTGGTCTGTAACAATGCACCGGATATAGATATTCATGATTGACTGCAAAGATTGGTGAAATAGTGATCTAAAAATATTTGTTCAACTGAATATTAAGCCATAAAGGCAAGTAAGATTTTTTAATTTTTTATTTTTTAGAAGTAAAAACCATTGGAAAGTGCATACACAGTTTGAAATATATGTATTAAGTTGGTGTGACGTCACTGCACCTAAATATGATTGCAACAGACCACCATAGAATACCATGCTTGTTTGCAGTTTACTCTAAAAAAAATCTTTAAAAATTACAATAAATATTTTCGGACATAGTTTTCAATGGCCTTTCATTTGATGGAAACTTTACTTGGGGGTTTACGATCACTTTAAGTGGAAATATGAAGACGAAATGTTCACAACTGTTTCATTTAAACTCGCGTATTTCATATGTGGTATTAAAATCAGAATATCAAAATTATCTCAAAGTATTAGTTCCAAAATGAACATATTTCGGAAAAAATAGAATTTATTGCTCAAATCTACACCTGCTATTGCTATGCCTTATTCCTCCTTTTGGAGATCCATTGCAAAGTAAAAGTTCTCACCCCTCTGGAGCCTCAGCTGGTTACTCGGCCCATGCGCCACTTGAGCACTTCCTCTTTCCAATCTACTGCGTGTAGACGCATTTTATAGGAGTTCCTGTTTAAATTAGATTTGGACGTAACCTTGGGTCTTGTGGCTAACTACCAGCAGACTTACATTAGTGTAATATCTGGTCAAACATTCCCTGGAAATTCTAAACGTTGCCGTTCTATCGGTTTTCTTGGTCTATTTTGGTTTCCATTTGACCTGCTTCATGCAAGATGTCAGCAGGTCATCTGTTGGAATGTTTGGTTTGGGACGATTCTATTTGTCGTATTACTCCTGGATTTACGTTAACGACGACTGGAAACCATCGTCTCAATACTACAAGATTCTGTGGAAGTATTCTTGCTATTTTGTTTTTAATGATAACAAAAATGGCTATCAAGATTTTTTTGCCATTTACTTCGTTATTGTTGTTGTTTTCTGCCCTCGACATCACGCGTGTCGGGTCCACATGGAATAAACTCCAACACCTAGCGTACGCACTATGCATACCGTTGAATGTGCCTAACAAATTACTCTCTGATAAATTAAGTGTTATCATTTTATTCGTTTATATTTTTGATCTACACGAGATTTTATGAAGAAATTGTGCATATCTTTGGAACACAATTCTGCAAGGAAATATTTCCCGAACAAACACTAAATAAACTTAGATCGTATATGCTTGTCTCTAAGATTAAACCATGCAATGTCTAAGTACAGACTGCCACATAGTGAAACCAGAACGGCTCATTAAATTAGTTGTGTGATTTCTTAGACCTACATTTGAAATTAATTTCAGCATTAAATTATTTTTTTTTTTACTGAGAAATTATGAACAGATCTGGTGTGGGTTTATTTTCCCGGGAAGACAATCAGAAATGGCTCTCGTCGGAGCGACGTGTTCAACGAAGATCTTCCCCTGGCATGCCTGCACAGGTTTATTCGGGGTCATCTCGACATCAGCAGACTTGTCTGCGACCAAGATAAAGATCAAGTCTGGAGTTACGCAATCATCCGCCACTGGTTTTGGGACTACAAAGAAAGCCCAGTCTCCATGTGGCGGTCTGCTTCAACGTCGAGAGCTATCATTTCAGATTGACCTTTTTGTTATCGGTATCGAACAATAAGCCCGTTTCTTCTCAACTGACATCCGACCTTGAGACGTCTCTGTCTCGCCACAGCTCAGTGCAATCGACTCTATGGGCTACGGCTTCATCCATTCTATCGACTGCTGCTGATGTTCATCCACAGCCTTGTACTTTGCTGCGACGGGCTTCGACTTCACCTCTACGATCTTAGCCCGTCCTTCTTCTACGACTGCTTTATCCAAATCAGCTGTTTGAGCTACGGCACTAAAAAAAATTTTCTCCATAATTTTTATTGTCATAATTAACTGGATGATCAATTGATCTTATACATTTTAGGCGGACTGGTAGGTCAATTTTATGGTGATTCAGGATTGAACATTGATTCATGGTTTTTATTATGAAACACCAGTGATCTCCTTTTATAGAATCATTTGATTGGTCAGTTCAGATTGTGAAATTATGAGGTATGTTCTTGGGCTGCGCTACTGCCTTCGAACACCATACTTCTCCATTCACCCGTCCATTACCGATCGTCCCTCGTTCAGATTCCGCAGCGACACTTTGGGCTCCGGCTTTACATCGACCTATGTTTTCTTCAACTCGGTCGGTTTCTACATCTTGTCGTTTGTAACGATAAGATTCTACTACACTACGTTCTATGTATTTTCATCGGAGCCTCGACGATGTTTCAAAACCTGATCGTCATTTGTCTTCTGCATCATTAGTGCTTCTGTTCGGAAGTCATCACCTTCACCGGACGTCAAATCTGTAGTCATGGATGCGTTCACGTTTGCGGATAGGTGGCGGTACTACTACTCTCGTTTCGGAGATGCCAGAGCCTACAAGTTCCTGTGCTCTGTCTACGGTATGGGCTTCCATATTTACTTCTTACGACCGTCAACTTGGACGGCGATAAGTTTTAGGATTCTACGTTCATGTTTTAAGAAGCAAACTCCACGATGGTTTTTCTTCTAGACAAATCGATTGTACCGCATCGCGATTTGGATCAAGTATTGAAGTTTTTCCAAACCGCTCTCCCTTAGCTTCACCGCCTGGAAGTTTATCGTCTTCAGGAGATGTTTCTCGCCATTCAGCGTATGACGTCGTACACCGACTGGTTCCTGAGTACAGTATGGCCGAATGGATAGAGTCGAGAGGATTGGATCTGTTTCCTCCAGCCATCTTGTCGTCGGCGGCCGTTTGCAGCATTTCTGGGAGTTTCGGCAGCTCTTTACAGACATCGCCTGGATTTTGAGACATTAAGAAATGGGTTTCCTCTCCTATTTCCAGAAATAGCCCAGACTCATTTCCCAACCTCGTCCATCTCACCTGCCAGTTTCTCTCAGGACATGTTTAGATGCTTCTTGTCACCGGTCACCACATTCTCATTTCAAGATGACGTCGCTTTCATCAATCCGGGCCCGTTTACATCACCAGGATTGGCTGGCTTCCATCGATCTGCAAGACGCATATCTTCTTATACCCATTCAGTCTCGTCAATGATTCGAGTGGCAAGTTCTCCCATTCGGGTTCTCCCATTCGGAGTCAACATCGCCCCATGGTTTTTCATCCATATCATATGACCAGTCATGGCATTTCCCTTTATCTACGGGGTATTTATATTGAGGTATACATAGACGACATCTTCATTTGGGCGGCAGACAAGTCTCTCTTTAACGCTCAAATCCGGTTCACTTTGCTCGTCCTTCGTCGGGTTCATTCCTCACCCTCAGAGTTGGTATCGGCACTACATCGTCGTTTCATCGGGGCAGTCTTCGACACAGTCCATCAGTTGGTACTACCCCTGGAAGACCGGTGGACCAAGCTTCAGACGGTGGTTCTAAAGTTTTTGTCTTCACCTACACAGCCCCTTCATCTTTGGCAGAGTCTTCTAGGTCTTCTCACATCCACTCAGAACCTTACTCACTACGGTCGTCTCCAAGTTCGGCTTCGGCAGTACCATCTGCAGTCTTACCTTCAGATGTCATCCCCCAATCCTTAAGTTCCGGTATTGACGTCTCTACATCCACATCTGATTTGGTGACAGCCCCGTCACAATGTCTTGCGGAGAGTTCCTTTCCTATCACCGGCTCCAGATCACCATCTCTACACTGATGCGTTCCGAGACAGGCTGGGGAGCCCATCTAGACGACCCAGAGGTGTCCGGCAGATGGTCGATGTCGGTTGCCAGACTTCATACCAGCCTTCTGAAAGCTGTCATCCTAGCAGTCCAGCATTGAAGCCCTCTTCTGGTGAATTCGTCTCTTCTCATCACAACAAATAATTTGACCGTCATTGCTCACATCAACAAGATGGGTACCACCCGATCCTATCCAACATTTCGTCTGGTTTGGACCCTCTTCGACTGGGCTCTGCAACATCACTGCCATCTCTCTGATCGTCATGTTCTGGGTCGGCTCGATGTACTAGCAGATCGCCTTTCTCGTCCCGAGACTGTTCTTCAGAGCGAGTGGCAACTGCATCCGGAGGTCTTCCAACGCATCACCAGCATCTGGGAGCCCCCTTGATCGACCAATTTGCGACGACGAACAAGCCTATATATGACCTCCATTCCACGTGTTCCCAATGTCACCAGGGAATGTATTGTGTGGGCGCCCGGCATATTTCAAGTATTTCTGGCCAGGCCACTGGCAGCGATTGAGGAAAATAAAGCCGTTGTGTCTACCAATCTCACCAATGAGACGTATGTAGCCATGCCTCCACGAACTAGCGTGGTCGAGGAGACTAGGGGGTTTGTAAGTTCACCAGCTCGGTCTACTCTATTCAGTTTGTTGAACATAAATAAAGATAAACCAACGACCCCTCCCGCTCCTTCCATTTCAGACCAGGCGAAGGGTCAATCAGGTAAGAAACCGACCCGGGTTGGTGGAAGGGACAATCGAAAATGTGGAATCCGGCACTACTACGACTGTGGAGGTCGAGCTTCCGATCGAGCGGACACCTAGATACGACGAAGAAGGGAAATCGGTAACGGAGCCAGGCTTAGCGTGGGAAAGCCAGTCAATTCCGATCTCTCGATCGGATGCGACTTACGACTATGAAAACTTGGACAATACGAGTGAGGCGCCTAACATTAAATTTTCATTTGGTTCCGGGATTGGGAGATTGCCCTCCTCAACCCCGTTGAGGCCTGGACTTTCCGGTCGTTCTATAACATCGTCTAACACTGGAACGACTGGTTTGTCTCACTTCTCTCAATCTGCTTCCGGTTTCTCTGGTGGCCTTCCTCGTCCCCCTGCCGAAACGTTTGTCACTACGAGCCTTCTGGGCCACCAGAGATTGAGGTTCCCACAACAAATGCTTTTATCTGCCTCTGAGACGCGGTATAGAGACCCCTCTTAAGTAGGTCAAATTATGCGGCATCCGGTTGCTAGTTTGACTTCGCCCTCGCATGGCTTAGCTCAAATTTTTGCTTCCGGTGGTATTCGAGGTACGGGACCGGCTATGTTACGTATGATGCGTCCTCCTATACATGCTTCCGGTTTACGACCTCGTATGCCAGTTCACCGACTTTTACAGTGGCCGTGTTCACGGTCATTTGTAAGGTCCCAGAGTGTGAACACACCCTGCCAGGCCCAGCTTCCGGTGCACTCTCAAGTGACGGATCCTACGTTGGCTGCTATTCTGCGCGGAATGGAACAGCAACGTGAGGAGATGAAGGAACTGAGAGAGATGATGACCAGTCAAATAATGAGCGGTATGCCGCCGCATTCGGTTTTGTCTGAACAGTCTACGCAACCAGAAGCAAGATTGACGGGGACTATCCCTTCCTTTACTCCTCGTTGGCAGGAAGTCCCGGAAGCTATGGAAGTGGATAGGGACCAGTACGGTAGCTCGGAATTTAATGAACCTACCAATACTGATCCAGATACTAGGAAATATTACGATTTAATTTCTAGTATTTATGACTTGCATAGTCTATCCCTGACATGCAGCTTCCGGTCCCACATGCGAGGGATATCAAAACTGAGTGGAGAGTCAAATCGGGTTACGAGGTCGGTTTCCACGCTTCCGGCGCCTTAACTGCTATACATTCTATTTGCCACTTGTTCCATAGAAACATTAGCAGAACCCGCTACGCAGGAGGAACGTGCAGTCCGGCTGAGACCTAGAGCTCGCTTCCGCCATGCAGGATCTTCTGGTCCGTTCCCAGTACAGAAGCCAAACATACGATCATATGGCGTACATGATTCACCGTTTAGCTTCCGGTCTGCAGAGGTGAACGACGATTTTCAGTATTTGTGTCCTTCAAATACCAAATTGCCTAGTAATCCGGATGTGCCGTTTACGAACAAACAGGCCTCCGTACTAGAGGAAACTGCCCGACAAGGATTGGCGATCACGAATCACCTGGACTGGTTTCTCAAAGCCATTAAGGAGGGTTTGTTTACGTTGTCGGACGCGGAGAGGTAAGAACAGTTACAGGAGGGAATTAACCTCGTTCTTGACTACCAGAAGATTGCTTCCGGTGCAGTAGAAGATTTACTGGTTCATAACGCCTACCTGTCTTCTATGTTGGTGTATTTAAGGAGAAGGGCCTTCATTCCTTTTATGCACGATACACACCGGAAGCAGTAAAGAGAAGCCTACTAGAAACTTGTTGCCGAGGTCCGACCTGAAATGGATCGTATTGAACATGACAGGTCAGTGGCTTCCGGTGCTTCGACCAAGAGACCTATGGCTTCCGGGATGGGTCCCAAGGCGAAGAAGACTAACCCGCCTAGTTCCAAGGCTGCTAAGGGTGCTTCCGGTCAACAACAAAACCAAGCGCCTGCTTCTTTAGAGCCAATATTATCGAGCTTTGGCCATAAGAAGCAGGGTAAGGGATAAGCAAGCAGTCAAAGAAGAATACCTGATGTCTCGGGCCATACCGGGTGGCTTCCGGTATGGCGGGAACACCGAGACATAATGTTTTCGGTCTCACCACAACTAGACCTGCCGGTAGGGGGAAGGCTTCAGTTGTTTTGGCGGAACTGGATAAGGATCGGGGCGGAAGCGTGGGTCATTCGAACTATTAGAGACGGCTATAGCCTATTGTTTGACACACTTCCCCCCTTGACTGCATCTCCTCTTCCGTCTAGTATTCCATTACGAATGGGTCACCTATCAGCGATACAGTCCTCTGTAGACAAGCTGATAGAGAAGGCTTTAGTAATAGAGCTTCCGGTTTGGGATACAACACCCGGGTTCTATTTGCCGGTCTTTCTGGTCCCCAAGAAAGACACGTCCGAGATGCGCATGGTTATCAACCTCAAGCGCCTCAACAAGGAGTACCTCACTCCACCGCCACACTTCCGCATAGAGTCCTTCCGGTCTATGCGGTCGGTACTCAAGCAAGGGGAATGGCTGACTTCTCTGGATTTAAGGGATTCATACCTTCATATCCCGATACATCCAGAGGACAGGAAGTACTTGAGATTCATGGTCGGCAAACAACGCTTCCAAATTCAAGTGCTTCCGTTCGTCCTATCATCTTCCCCTTGGGTGTTCACACGAGTGTTTACACCAGTGGCACAAATCCTGCAGTCTAGGTATAAAGTACCACTTTTATATCGATGACTCCCTGCTAAGGAATGCCTGCAAAGAGCAGTTAATCCTAGACACGCAGTTTGTCTTAAGGATATTGACTTCTCTGGGATACATCCCACACGAAGAGAAATTAGAACTGACCCCGTCGCAAAGGTGCAAATTTCTGGGGGTGGAATACGATACGCTTTTAGCTCTCGCCAAACCCCCAGAAGATCGATGGCAAAAGATAACAACAAAGATACCTCAAATCCTGAAGTTATCTCAAGCCAGGGCTTTACACTTTGCTGCGATAATCGGCCTCTTGATGTCAACACAGGACGTAACACCAAGAGGGCGGTTGCAGCTTCGTCCTTTAATGATTTACTTCAATCATCAATGGGTCGAAACGCAGCTGAACCCGTGGATACCTGTCACGCCTCTTGTCAAACAATGCCTCCAATGGTGGCTGGATCCACTCAACGTTATGCCGGGTGTGTCCCTACTTCCTGTTCGTCCATCACATCACCTGTTCACGGACGCATCTATGGAAGGTTGGGGAGCCCACCTAGAGTCCAGGTCGATGTCCGGGTTATGGACAATCGAGGAACGCTCATACCACATCAGCGTGTTGGAGTTTATGGCAGTGACACATGCCATCCACACGTGGGTGAGCGTTTTGACCGACAAGAACCTGCTAGTTGCGACAGACAACACATCAGTCGTGTCCTACATCAACAAGCGGGGGATGAGATCTCCGCAATTACAAAGCCAAGCGGAAATCTTTTTCGGTCTGTGTTGGGACAACAACATATTAGCGTTGGCCAGGCACATCCCGGGAGTCTGGGAGATGCCACACATAGATCTGTTTGCCACTCGGCACAACAATCTATTGCCCCTGTTCATGTCGCCGGTCCTGGATCCGTCGGCATATGCAGTGGCAGGGCGCGAAATGTTCGGATGTCCATCTGTCGATGACAGATAGAATTTATGTGCGGTAAAAAAAATAAACATTGCAGCGATTCATAGGCGTTGATCTTTACTATAACGCCCGAAGTAAGAAAAACTTCTTGTTGTTGTTGTTAAACGATCTCTCAACTTCTGCTGAGAGCATGCCATGCTTTAGAGCTAAAAATAAATTTAGCCTCGTTATGCTTCGGCAACCGTCGACGTTCGATCAGACCTCAACGCTCCAGATTTGCTTACACTGTTGGAGAGACCATTGGAGATCGGCAGTCGCCGAGGTATATTTCAAGTCACGGATATTCTTCAGATCAAAGGTCACAGTGAACAGACGCTCAGATGTCAGACAAACGAGTAAAAGAAGGTTATCGACGGATGTCTGTCAAACTGTACGCATTGCGGCAGGAAAGCTGACTTAGGAAAATGTGCTCAAGTTTACTGAAACAAATTCCATTCGGTCTACTGCTAAAGAATTCCAATGTTACCATATCATTAAGGTTTTTTTTAAACATTACAAACGTGAAGCTGATCTAGAGAATGTATTCTAATAGCCTGACAGGGGCGACACTAACCAGACATGAGGTTGGTTGTGTTGTGCTTCTCAATCACCGTACGTTCACTGGTATATTCCATGAACATAAAATGCTAATAACTTTATACATATCTGTGCTTCCGTCATCATGCCTCATAGTGACATTTCAAAAAACAAATTAGAAATGAAAATGAATGGTAGGCTACTGGGGAAAGCTAGATTGTGCGGGGGTTTTTTTTTTTTTTTTTGGTAGGTTCAACTATTTATCATTTGACCAGGGAGAGTAATTATTTATCATTTGCCTAGCAAAATTTTTATCAAAACTAATTAATGAATTATTTGTCATTCTGTGTCCTTACTACATGAGGTAATAAAAACATTTTAAAACTCAACAAATCAGAAATTTGGTGAGTGGGCATTAAAAATAAAATCCTCAGGACTACAATAGATAGTTTTCTCATCAAAACATCCCGGTGCGTTCATCGTTTAAACATAATTCGATCAGCATATAGAAATTTTGACAAAATTGTGTACAAGTAAGTTTTGGATGGGACAGGTAGAAAAAAACCTTACCTGTCACATGTGACAGGTGGACTGAAAAAAACATTTCATGCCCTGAGTGGACGCCCTATCGCATGACTGGTCAAGGATGGTAGCATATCAGGCCTTGCATTCTAGAAATAAGATGGGGCTGATCAATAGGCCCCGTCTTGCAGGGTCACGGGGCTGATTTTTGGCCATCGGGGCTGATTTCAAATTTCACCACATGACAATGTATTATTGGTCATATATCAACCAAACCTTTGTTTGGAAATAAATTTTATTTTGATGTCCAGTAGCCTACCCCTGTCCCATATACAATGCTCTACAAATTATTCTTGATTGTACATTCTCACCCACTTTAACATATTCTCCCAGGACATATCGCCCCCCCCCCCCCTTTCACCCTCATAACATATATTCCCCCATATTTTCATATATTCAAAAGATCTTATAAGTACCGGTATCACCAAAAAAATAGAGGAATAAAAGAAAAATCCTCCATGTTGGTATTTTTATCTTTACTGGATCCAGCAAATCTTAATATTTCAACGACTTCTGCTGAAACCAGTTATTGTAGCCTACTGATATTGTAGAAATAAGAATTGCCAATAATGTGTTTTGACTGCTGTTTTCAATTACCACTAAAACGAGTATCGTTTTAATTTATTAACTTGATATGCAAAACAATATATTCCAAGGATTTCCCCTCAGGAATGATAAAATTTCCCTGTAAAATTTCAAGGATTTTTAGTGAAAAATACAAAATTCCATGTGGAATTCCAGTGCCTTCCATAGGGGGAGTGCACATATTTTCTGGAAAAGCCAGAAGAAAAAAATTGACAACTGGGGTTTTGTCCGCTGGTGTTTTGTCCGTTGGTGTTTTGTCCACTGGGGTTTTGTCCGTATCCCATAAAATGAAATGGGAAATTAATTTGAACATCATGGAGATCTGTACCAGCGCCTATCTAATTCAAGCAATTTGAGAAACAAGACTGGATCGTACAACGATTTGAACACGCCATTTCTAAAAAAACGAAGAATTATTACTTGCTTGAATCTTGGGGGTTCATTGCAATGCATTCATAATAAAACAGTCGGGAAATTTTGGATTTTCATGACGGGGGTAGCCCCTTTAATATTTCGTCGCACGAAACCCGAATCCTGAATAGAGGATTCGGGTTCGGCATTTCTTTGAAATTTCTCTATGAATGAGAGCCATTAACCAAGGTGAGAACGCCTGCCGTGTCTCACGGCGGGTGGTCCGTCTCGATGTGTACTGTAATTAACAAACCCGAATCTATTAACTGACCCGATTTTGTAGCTTCCTATAGTTTGGAAGAAAGTTATTAGCGCTAGACAAAGAACTGAAACACACTTCATTAGTTAGAGCTTAAATGAGCCGATTTCAAGTTGATTCTATTTTACGTTTGTCGATAAATCCCGTGTCGTCGTGCGCACGCATGCACGTTATTATACGCCTATAAAACATGGAAAATGGAAAAGCTGTAACGTGTGCAGTGTTTCTGAACGATGGTGAACATTACTTGTTTGATCATCCATATACGTATATGCTCCTGAAAAGGTTAAATGGAGTGAACAACAAATAGCCCGTCACAGACGTCGACCTCAATCAAGGAAGGAACAATTTGTTTCATTGCTTAAATACTTGTCGGTTATCTGTCGATCCTAAATGCTTGAGTAATAATGATCATTTTGTTTGTTCCTTGAATAAATAATATAAGCCAAGTATATCGTTGCAATTTTCCAGAGAATTGTGTCCTGAAATTGGTCACAGCATAATTTAAGTGAATGTGTTTCGCTGATTCGGTGATATAGGACTTACGTAAAATGACATAACCAAACGCCATGGCAATGCATGCACAGCTGTCTGAAGCGGATACCATATTGAAACATGAGTATACCTGAACATTGCGCTTACGTTGAATGTCGACTGTTATCTCCAACGCTAAAATTCACCACATCGGAAAGATGTAGAATTTCGAATAGATAGTGGATACTATAAATGTGTGACCAAATCAGTACATCACAGCACAAGATAACTATATGAACATTGTCCTGCATGGTTAACCGGGGGACTGCCATACTTTGTATTTCTACAAATGTCGTGCAAATAAAGATTGACAATTGACAATGAAATAGGCCCACGTGCACATACGGTACGTATATTAAGAGGATTTCACCTTCAACAATGTATTTTAACGGACTCATTTTAACATAGGCCATATTCATTCTCATCAGCGTATTGCCCGTGTTCGAAACATAAACCATAATTAAATATCAAGTGGAATGCATTCTTCCCACGAAACTTGGACAGTTATGAGAGCCATTCCTTATGTCTGTCGGTCGAGCGAAACCCGAGTGTATAAAGTGGTCTTTTATTCATTTCATGTTTTGATTGGCTGAATGAAAGCACACAGATTGTAAACAGAGCCATAGCAAGCGAAATGTTACTTTAAAAGATTCGGGTTTAAACTCCCGTTGGTGTCTCCGTCAATATAGATCACGACTGATCGGCTTTCACGACACATTTGATATCCACTGACATTCCTCTATATGCCAGATTAAATGAAAATGTGAACTGGAAACGGCGACAAACGACTCACAGCAGGCGAAATTGTGCATACTTCTAGATTCGGTTTCAGACTCCCCCGTAGCAAAGCCGTCAGCTTCAATACCTGGGTTTTCAAACCTAATTAAACTTCTCACTAGATGAAAACGGTGGACGTTTCCAAACACTTGGAGGTCTTGTCGACAATTATCGGGGAATCTTCGCGTCATTTTAATGGATTGGTATAATGTCCGTCATATTCTTCAGTCTTTTCGGATATATTCGTCCCTAGTATCGTATCCGTTGGAATGCCGCAAAACTGTCCGATTTTCATTCTGTTCATGGAGGTTTTACGTCCATGTCCATAGTGATTATTAAACCTAAAGAGATGCCTGCTTCAAAATCCTGAATCGAGGATTCGGGTTCGGCATTTCTCTGAAATTGCTCTATGAATGGGAGCGATTAACCAAGGCGAGACGGCCTATCGTGTCTCACCGCGGGTGGCCCGACTCGATGTGTACTGTAATGTGCAAACCCGAATCTATTAACTGGCTCGATTTTGTAGCTTCATCTGGGTGGAAATAAATTTATTAGCACCACACATTTAACTGAAACATACTTCTTTGGTTAGGGTTTAAATGGGTTGATTTTAATTAGATTCTATTTTACGGTTATCAATAAATCCCGTAGTAACGTATCCGTTTGAATGCTGCAAAACTCTGCCAATATCTATCCGATTTTCTGAATTGAGGATTCGGGTTCGGCATTTCTTTGAAATTTCTCTATGAATGGGAACGATTAACCAAGGCCAGAAGGTCTATCGTGTCTCACCGCGGGTGGCCCGACTCGATGTGTACTGTAATTTGCAAACCCGAATCTATTAACTGACTCGATTTGTAGCTTCATCTGGGTGGAAATAAATTTATTAGCACTGCACATTCAACTGAAACATACTTCTTTGGTTAGGGTTCAAATGGGTTGATTTTAATTAGATTCTATTTTACAGTTATCAATAAATCCCGTAGTAACGTATCCGTTTGAATGCTGCAAAACTCGGCTAATATCTATCCGATTTTCTGAATAGAGGATTCGGGTTCGGCATTTCTTTGAAATTTCCTTTTGAATTGGAGCGATTAACCAAGGTGAGAACGTCTGCCGTGTCTCGCGGAAGGCGGCCCGACTAGATGTGTATCATAATTAACAAACCCGAATCTATCAGGAACAGATACGCAAAAAACTGTGGACACACGGCACACATGTAAATCTGAATATATCAATTTTGGATTAATGTTCCCTAGTCCTACCGTAATATTTTAAAATAAAAAAATATAAATGAATACTCATATTTACTGGTGTTTTACTCGATCATATTCTGATTTACGTGTACCTTTTTCAGCCGCTTTTCATGTGTCGGCCTCCCGTAATTCGCCGAAGATCGTCTACACGTTCTTTAAACATTACAAGCGAATGGATGAAGATAAGGAAATGAGATGTATATTTTCATAATCCTATAAGACTCTGGATGAGAAATATATACTTGGATTCTAGTTCAAGTAAGCGACGGTGAAGAATATAAAAATGCCCGGCGAATCGACACCATTTTTTAAAGGGAATGTTTCGTCGGGATTTAAAAGGAAAACTATACACGTGTCAGTAGCCGGTCTATATCAAATATCTCTCTTTTTTAAAGAATATGTGTTGATGTGTTGATGTTTGAACTGTTTTATTCCTAGTGACTTTTTCTGTTTTTCCTTGAACCCTCACAGGGCGGCCTGTGGCTGGCGCCGCATGCATGGTGAAGTCTCCGCGTGAATTATTCGGGCCATAGGCCTAAATGTCTTAGGGAATACTATACTTTCGGGAAAGAAGGAAGTGTCAGTTTCAATACTTTGGTCAAAATCAAATATCTATCTATTGTAAAATATCTATCTTTTGTAAAAAAAAAAACGTTGCGTTGGTGTTTGGACTGTTTCATTTTATTTCTATTATTTTTAAAGCAGCCCCCACAGGGCGGCGTATGACTGGCGCCGCATGCATGGTGAAGTCTCCACTTGAATTAATCGGGGTCAGAACATACCAGGAGAGTGGGTATGTTTATGGACATCTTCTTGCACTGCGTCGATCAGTAGTCAGTTGTCATCGTTGAAGAATTCGATCATGCAAATTTGAAGGTTCGCCACAATCCACAAATGCGTGACAAGATCGTGGTTCTCTTATTGGACACATACAAGCTTTAGTTTCTTGTTTCACAGCATTTGCAGTAATTGTTGAAAGCGACGTTAAATTCTATTCACTCAATCACATTTGCAGTAAAATGATATATCAGCAAGTCAGATATTCCTATCGCCACACACTTGAATTCAATGAAATGATCTGTCAAATAGAATTGGCCGCAAAATAAACCCTGGTGGCCCGAACAGAGAGGACTGGAGAGATTCAGCGTATGTTGGTATATACACTGCTTTGGAGTTGCTGGCTGGGCACATATATTCATATCCAGGTCGGAAACATAAATACCGGCATTCGTGACTCCTCTCCAATCGAGAAATAAGTTTATGAAATACACAGCATCAGTTAAAGTCTGCATTTTGATGTCCAGTGTCTGGGATGAGGTCCCATATTCAATGACCGGCTGCTTTTGCTTTTCCCTTAGTAAACACATTTGATGAGCACAATTATTGACGATAGCGTCACTGGCGATATCGCTTAAGATTATGAAAGGGCAGATATTTTTTTTTTAAATATTCTCCTCATTTGGCTGTCGAGTTTCCGGGGTCAGTGTCGTGGTGTTGGAGTCAAGGCCCACTGGTATGTTGATGGAGCCAAGATTCTGTTGGTTGACGGAGGCCAATCTCCATAGACTTACCTAGTCGCGGCTCCGTGGACTGATGCAATTACAAAAAGGAATTTATAACAACTTGGCGTAATGGACTTGCTGGTTTCCTCTGTAATCTGTCGCTGCATGACCACAATGATTATTACTTACCTTAAGTATTAGTGGGCAGTAGTTAGATGAATGCATGCAGTTAGTCAAATAATTCCAGAAATTATAAACGCGTGAAAAAGCTAAGGAACGCAACTTTCGCTATGCCATGCAGTAAAATAATTTCGGAAGAAATTGTAAACTGGAGTTTGTTGTTTTAACTTTCATACCAAGAAAACTAATATTTCAAAGACTTCAACAAGAAAAGATTTAAACAATAACACAACTCTATTTAACCAACAAACAGGACAAAGGCAACGTGAAGAACAAGTCACTCGGGAGTATCTGAAAAAAACCCCCAAAACATGAACTTAGTTCAGCAGTATTCCTAAATATTTACATAATACTAAAAAATTGTCTAATGGGAAAGATCGGACAAACCTGAAGAAGGCCAGATAACGTTACCGATAGCACAGATTAATATAGTTGTCTGGAAAAAAAAAAAAATATTCAACAATTTTGAATAGCATTTTCTTCCCTTATATCACCCAAACTTATGGACAATTTTACTGTCGCCTTCATGACGGACCATATTGTGGAATGCAAATAAAATACAGATTTTTATCAGAAGAAATCCATTCATAATACCTCCTTTTTCCCTACTCGAAAACCGGGATGTGAAATTGAAGACTGGAAAGTTCGTTGCAGTTGTACGTTGTTGGTTCGGCAAGCACGCGGACCTTGGAGAAAGCATTTTTCGTGAAGTCGTGAAGATTTCTTTCCAAACTAAAGCATATAAAATTATGTTTTCAGATATAATATAAAGTTGATCATCGGTAATGGGAAGAAACAAACATCTCTCTGTGAATCTGGGGATAATTCAGATCGGTATTCGTTATTTTCGCGAAGTCGGAATTATTCAGTGTGATGATAAGTGATAACATATTATGCAAGCAGATAAAATACGGACAGTGGCAGATAAATTTTATAAGTGTCGTGCAATTATATCATTCATACAGACCCCAGATTCTAAATAATCAATTTGACCTGAATGCGTAATATTAATGAAACTGCTCCAGGAAATTTGAAGCCATTGCTATGACAATGAATTAAATTGCGCCTAGACAAAAAATATACGTATTCGAATGTACATGGAGTCAATCAAGTCTTGCCTTTCCCATACGAAAATGCTGTCAAGAAATCCATACTTTTAAGACTTCATCTGAGAGTTCATGCAAAAAAATAAAATAAAATAAAATAAATAAATAAATAAAACAAAGTCTTAAATGTGCTGCCTTTTCCAGTGTCTTTTTCTTCGTCAGTCCCCTCGGCAAAATACTGAGATTTTGCCAATAAGAAATTATTATTAACCAGGAAAAGGCACCTTTGTATTATTAATTTGAAAGCAATAACTGCATTTTTGTGTATTTGGCTGACTTGACTGGAGAGCTGTGCATGATGCCCAGCGGGTGGCTCCCCTAAAAGGATTAACTTTTCACGCCTTGGCTAACGACTTTCTGACACCTTTGCTAACGAGAATGTAACATAAAATTAAAGGAACTATCCCCAACATGTTTAGCGGAGAAATGGTACCGGTCGGTTAGACTTTGACGGCAACTTGGACTGTGTCGTCGCCGATTTCGCTGAAAACGAAACCACTTGCAAATTACCGTGTCCAAGAAATACTGCTTCAACAAACGCCATTTCAAGCCATAAAATCAGTTGATTTCTTTCGAAGTTGATGGAGAATATGTTTAAAATTGTCCTGATAAACATGATCAGGTCGACTGAACCGTAATCACGTTGCTGATTTCTCGATTCCCGACCTAGAAGTAGGTGCTTTATTTGCTGAAAAGATCGTCAACCGGCAGCCATGCCATGCTGCTCTAGTCACGTCACACTTTACGGTATGCTGACAGTAGTCGCGCCGCTTTATGGTTGTTGTTGTAAAACGCAGCCTTCGTAGTGATTTCGTTGGAATTTGCTGATAAAATTATTACACTCGCACGATTTATTTAGACTCGGTCGGGTATTTAAACCGGAAAATAGACATATTTTCTTTCTTGGCCCAAGCACAAGTCGTCAAGACAGAAGACACAGTACTACTAGGATTAGATTTATTCCATGACGATATGGGAATATACTCACTGGACTGATTTGACGGGGCCGATGAATAATCCCCGTGAAAAGTGTTCACTGGGTCGATCACGGGGCCGGGGCCGATCGGCCCCGTCAAAATGCAAGGCCTGGCATATGCGTTCCCTCTTCCAGCTATCCTAGCGAAGGTACTCCGGAAGATCCACGAACACACCTGTGTCGTTTATCTGATTGTTCCCGGACTTACTGGATCTTCTGGTAGTAGTCAGCCAGCCAACGATGCCTATCGTTTTGAGACATGGTGTCTGTTTGTTACAAGCAAACAGACTAGCTAGGCCCATTCTATGTATCTCAGGTAACATCACCTGGGTGGTCGACATTTCCGCTATAGCCATTAAATTGTTCAAAACAACAAAACAAACTGGCGGCCAAACCGTCATTTTTTCAAATCTATATGTGTTATAATTCCCTTCATACTGGGTCGATTTTCTTGATCTCGGTGTGTTTTTGTTGGTTTTCCTGGCCTGCGATGACAACGAAATCATTTTGAAAGTCATTCTAATAATATAGATATAGTATATGAAAAATATCCCATTATTTCATCTGAAAATAGTCAGTGAGTATCAGTGAGTAGGAGTACACCGATATTCCAGCGATATGCATTTGCTGTATATATTCCGTGGGTTTGGGAATATCATTTGGGTTTGTGAAATTACTTTTGTCGCTGTCGGTCACAACATAAAGCCGTGAACACATGTGCGCTAGTGGCTAGACATTCTCGCCATTATTGATGCTTTATATGTGAGAACACACTACATTCAACTAATTATGCGCTTGGCAGTCTGCCGAGGTATTACAAGAGACTAGCAAAACTGGATGATGAAGACTGGACTGATGGTTCGTTTGTCTGGCATAAATCCTGCTATAGCAATTTCACCATAGAAATGAGGCTTGAATGATTGCGTCAGAATTAAATACTGGGTCACCTCGAGATGGAGTTTCAACTGATGAACAGGGTGGAGCAGCCCCTTACTGCTTTGAGGTGTATTTGAGGTGTAGTTGAGGTGTACCTGTGAGGTGTACCCTCAGATATTATGAGGTGTATTTGAGGAGTAGATGAGGTGTAGTTGAGGAGTAGATGAGGTGTAGTTGAGGAGTATCGAAATATGCAAATTAGTACACCTCAATGAGGTGTACCCCTCAGGTGAGGTGTACCCCTCAGGTGAGGTACTAGCTGAGGTGTACTTGAGGCATATCCAATTTTGAAAAATATATTCATACCTCCATTGAAAATAGGTACCAGGCATATTTGTATTCTCATTTTTTAGTGAACACCGCTCAGTAGATTGATCCCCATCCTCCTCCTACAATAAATTTTCTGCAGCGTTTTTCACTACAAAGCCTACAACTAACATATGAGCAGCCAAACTTGAAAGTAGGGGAAGGTGACCGTGTATGTCGGAAAATGGTAGCACCACACTTATAAAGGAGCTTTAACATTGGCTCACAAGTACTTCAATTGCCACACAGAGTATTCCAATGCAAAAGCATACAAGGGACCAATGTATTTGGGAAGTGACAATTAACATATCCATTTTGGAAATATATCTGGAAGGTTGACAACATATCCACAGGTGCAAAAGTTTGCATGAGATTAACAATAGGTTCTCTGTAAATTATACAACAGCAGGGCCGTATGTAGCGCCAATTTAGTTCCGTAAAACGTTTGGGCGCCCAAACTCCCAAGGCGCCCAAACTCAACGTTGAAAATATAAAAATGATTGAAAGTTTGGCAAACCTAGTTCGATTCTATAAAAGAGCACATAAATTTGTAATCTTCGGCGGATATTTTATGATGGACTAAGAAAACACCCGATGTTATCCCGATTCAGCTGCCCCGGGTATTTTATGCCTTAGCGCACTGCTATCCCGCGTGTAAGTGTTACATTTCCCAGGCGACTTCACAGTCTGCCGTAGTCCCTCACAACATGTGGAAAAAAAGTTTGAGAGGTGAAATTTTACGACTGAAAAGATGAAACGTGCTGGAGGGCGACCCTCAACAACTTGTAAATCCCATAATAAGACGGCGAAAACATATACGTCGAAGGACAGGCTATGCAGTGACAATGCAGCTGTGAAAACGGCCGTGAATTCCGCAAGATCTATTGCCTCCTATTTTTCACCAAAGCCAAAGGTTGATGAACAACAACAACAACAACGGATAACAGAACTCACTCATTTTTTTTCCATATTTTATTTTATTCTCTTGAGTCACACTGTAACACAAAAAGTTCAAAATAATAAGTAAAAGATATTTTCCAACACCCTTAGTTCTGTCAGTTTTTACACTCTAAAAATGCTTCATTTTGCCTTAAAACTCCTAAAATGGCTTCTCGGGCTGGGCCGCTGCCCCAGACCCCGTCGGGGGGCTAAGAGCGCCCCCCGAACCCCCAGCTCTGGAGTTTGGGATCAGAACCTGACTTTCATTTCTAGAAACTGCCCTGAACAGTGCCCATTAACTGATTGCTATGATAATTTGAAGTGAAGAATGTTACAGCAGGTTTTAGTTTGATGTATTAGTGTCCTGGTGTCAAAATAATAATAAAAATTGAGTTTACATAACATTTTTCATGTTGTTCAGAAGTTCAGGAGGTGTACTTGAGGTGTACATAGGTAATTTAAAAGTGAGGTACATGTTTTTTTGACAAAATCAAGGAGGTGTACTTGAGGTGAAGATAATTTAAAGTAACATTCATGCCAGAATGATGATCCAGCATAGACATGTAGAGAGGAAATTAAATTTAATGCCATGTTCAGCAATATTTTGTCTATTTAGCGAGTATGAATAAAAGATTGTGCTGGCAATTATTTACAATAAGTGGATGGTATATTATGCTCAATTTCATGACAAACCTGTCCACCAGATATCTTGGGTGTAGGTGGATAACTGTATCTTCTGTTCATGCCAAGCTTGTTACGGTGGAGTGTATACGAAATATACTTGAGGTGTAGATAAATTATGAGGTGTAAGTACATACTTGCATACTTTTGTACATGCATATTTTAGCAAAGTCCATGAGGTGTACTTGAGGTGTAGGTAAATTACAAGTATATATTTTGACAAAAATCATGAGGTATCACTCACTGTTAATTATTAATTTGTTAATTGAACAAGGGCTGTACTTATTTCAAACTGTCAGACTGAATTGGTGTATGTTACAATAGAATATTGGACTAAGGCAGGAACATCCAACTGAGACATAGAGTTAAAAAGTATTAAGAAAATAATAAAAGAAGAGCTCCAGCTGAGAATGTATATGCAGCTGACACAAGAAATAGCAGAAGTAGATTTTATGTATTGTAAACTGGAAAACAAGGTATGACCTGTCAAGTGTTCACATGTGTCACTATGGTTCTTTTATTCATAGAGGGTGTATGAGATTTACAGTTAGCCAACCCATTTATTGATTTATTTTAACATATAGCGCTTGTGAAGATCTTAAATGAACTAAGAAATGTACTTTGAAATATAAATAAAACATTTAGTTGATGGGCAGTGAAATCTGCATGAGAAGCCAAGGTAAACTGGAGATGTACGGAAATTACAAGTATATAGGGTCCATAAGGTGTACTTGAAGTGTAGTATATAACATATCTATTTTGACAAAGTCCATGAGGTGTACTTGAGGTGTAGGTAGATTACACGTATATTTTGACAAAGTCCCAGAGGTGTACTTGAGGTACATGCATATTTTGGCAAAGTTCATAAGGTGTACTTGAGGTGTAGGTAAATTACAAAAATATTTTTTCGAAGTCCATGAGGTGTACTTGAGGTGTATACACCTTGAAAAAGAAAATGAGGTGTACACCTCAGGTACACCTCGACTACACCTCAAGTTGAGGTGTACACCTCAGGTACACCTCGACTACACCTCAACTTGAGGTGTACACCTCAAGTCTGTAAGGGGCACCACGACAATCACAATCATCTTCCCGGTCAGCTATGGTCTGAGAACTTTGCATGTTCTAGCTGCCAGGATCCCGGAAGAAAGGAGGGAATGCGAAATGTTTATATTTTCAACATGTCCAATTTAGCAGAACACGATGTCATGTCGCATCAAGTGGGAAGCTTTTTGTACCTGGATTGGCGAACGCTCTCTGCTAGAGCTAGAAAAACATGTATCAAATTTACAGGATATGTTTGAGAAGAAACGTCCAGGTTTCGATGAAGCCATTTGTGGACATGTACAAGGGCTGATCCAGACCTTGGAGAGTGAAGGCCTACAAGACATGCTGACTAAGTTTGATGTCATGTTCAACAATGACCCAAACTATTCGTACTGGAATACATACATGGAGTTGGTGGAGATCCTGCTGAAGTTCATCAGGGCACTCAGAGAGGCTGACTGAAAATTGTATCTGCATG
This sequence comes from Hanleya hanleyi, assembly GCA_036873755.1. Lineage (NCBI taxonomy): Eukaryota > Metazoa > Mollusca > Polyplacophora > Lepidopleurida > Hanleyidae > Hanleya > Hanleya hanleyi. The sequence continues at coordinate 8,836 of JAVTVY010026886.1, read as the reverse complement.
CACTTGGGAAGATGTTACCATGGTGGAGTGTGTATGACCACATTAACTACGCTAGCTGGGCCTCTGCCTACTACGCAGAGATGCTAGTATTGGAGAAGGCTGCCCCAGAAGTGTACAACGAGTTCATGTCAAAAAACTTTGTCGTAAAGAAAACAAAAGCGAGGTTCAACCAGGCTACTGAATGGATCAATAAGCTATGCAAGATATCAAAGGCATCATACACGGTTCCCACGCGGTCGGGAGAACCGGGAGAAGCCGGGAAAATGCAAAAAGCTGTTCACGGCCTTGAAAAGTCCTTGAATTTCGTTCTTGGGGTCGGGGGAAAAATAGCATCCATCCATAATTCATGCAATCGAAAATTTTACTGAAGTCTCCGGGCGCTTGTCCTGCTTGAGAGATTTATTTTTGTCAAAAATCAAAATCTCTTGACGTGTGGATGTCGTGACCTTCGCAAATGGATGGCCTTGCTCAAAATACACATAAACTGGTTTGGTAAAATGCGTATTACGTCAGCACTTTTGCAGAGTTAGTTACTGCGCATGTGATTTCCAGCATTGTTTTCGATGACACCAGTCCATTTATCTCCTCGTGGGTTCGTCCGTTTGTGGATGCGTTTGTGTGAATCGTGTACCTGTCATTCACTTCGTAAGTTACTACAGTCTGATAAAACTGGTGTTGATAATTCTAATCTTTATTGGTAACGATAATTTACACAAAATTTCTCCTCCAAGCAGCACAAATCAAGCAGGACGCAAATTGCGTGGTGTACCGTTTCCAGGGGCAACGTTGTGAAGGGGGATAACTCCGCTCAATACTTCTCAGCACTTGTTCAAAAGTTGTCTCCCTTGGTATTTTTTTCCAGCTTTGTCTTATAATATCAGTTCTAATATTTTTTTTTAACTTGTTCAAACGATATAAAGATGAACAATTATTATGAAATTAATTTGATTGATTCTCCAATCATCACTTTCATTTCCGATATTGAACATTATGATAATAGAACATTCTGTGCTTTTGAAACATTCTGTCATTTTGGAAGATGCTTTGATTTTTGAGTTGTAATAAAGGAGTTATTTGTTCATCTTGAGCTTGCCTAGTTTTGATCCATGTCACCTAACGGTCTCAAAATTCTTCCTGGCAATGTATGATGTAATAGCTGATTTGAAGCCTCCATTGAGTCGGGGAAAAAGATTTGATAGGTCTTGAAAAAGGTATGGAAAAGGTCTGGAATTTTGAAATCCCCAAGGTGTGGGAACCCTGATCATAGGAATAACAGTGACTGACACAGCACGTGACAGGTTTGGTATCACCTGGGGAGAGAGATCTGTCGTATCAGATGCTACCAAATCCCTTCTTCGTCTAGATGATGAGTCCACGAAAAGATGATCTGCCATCAAAAAGAGGCGTGACAAAGCAGATGTGAAAGCACTCGTGGGACAATTCACCAGATTTGGAGTTTTCTCAATGTCAGTGCTCACAAAACCCGGTCGACAACTCGCCAATGGCGACTAAAAAATGACAACTGGCGACTGAATTTTCCAGTCACTCGCCAATGTGTCGATTAAAAAATAGAGTAACTCGGCAAAGTGGCGAGTGAATTTTTGGTCAAATGAAGTGTTTAGTCGCCAAAGTATTTTTGTGTTTAGTTTATCAGGCAGCGAAATCCAATCAGGCCTAAAATGTACAGGAAATAATGACAGAATAATGCCGAAAATACAGATATGGGGAAGCCTAGTCTATTTATAGAGACCACGTGGTCTGATGTAATATCCGTGCTCTTCAAATCATGCACAGGCGTGACACAATAAGATCACGTGCTCGCCCTAGAAAAGTTAATCCACGACCCGCTGACCATTCTCGGCCAATGAAATCATCATAGTAAAAATTATAGTAAACAAATTCTATGAAACAATCTTGGCGGGAATTTGCAAGTTCAAGGTCAAGAATGCGATGGTATACCTGAAGCACGACATGTGCGTTTTGACTTCAGTGTCGCTTCTAAAACAATTGTAGTCGAGTAAAACCAGCTCAGTAAATTTATATGCTGAAAAGACAAACGTCATGTGGTAAAAGTTTGCAGAGAAGAGTTTGGAACTTTTGTTTCACCTGACCCGACTTTTCATTCAAGCCATTTCGGATTTGCGTAACCGACACACATTCGTTTCGTTTCCTTCGCGCAAAATTTCGAGGGTATTATTTTTTCTCTTTTATTTTTCAAACTAACACTGGATTATCATGTTGTTGGAAAGACTGATTCGTCTGTCACTTTATTACATCGAAAGGTCGTTAGGGATTGGCGAGTGAATAAAACTTCAGGTCGCCAATGTGGCGAGTAGATTTTTAGCCTCACTCGACAAATGGCGACCAACTGAAAAAAAATTTTGTGACCCCTGAATGTGCAACGAAAATCTAGAGAGCGCCAATGAAGATGCATCTGTCAGAAAGTTAATGTCACTGACCACAAATGATGTCGCGACTGAGGAAATTCAGTCAGATCTTCTGACCGCGAAGTCGCGTGGGACGGATCGGGTTGCCGAACACGTGAAAACACGTCTGGTTGAGAAAACTGTGCCATTTTTTGATCCCCTAACAAAACAGAACTAAAAAATGTTTGCATGCCTCTACAAGTGTGTAGTGAACACGGTCTCAAATGAGAAGAAGGTCATCAAAGCTGACAGACGTCTCTTACAGCGGCTAGTCAATGTACAGCAAAGTGGTCGAGTGGTGGACATGCCAAATATTCTCAAACATGAACTGGCAGCTGTGCCCCTTTCTTTGGCAAAGATGGACAGCCGGATGAATTCAAATGCGGAATCTGATCTACTTCGCATTCTGTGCACAGATATTCTGGTACAAGCAACACCAGCGTCCCTCACCGAGCTGACCCGATGATTGGAGCCTGTATTATCATCGATGGGTATGCGCTAATTCAGAGCTTAGGAAAACCTTCTGGGTGTAAGTCATTCACCGATTACGCAGACGCTTTTGCGCGGTCCATATTTGCCCACTTCGGTCATGGTGCTACCAGAGTAGACGTCATCCTCGACCGATATTTTGGTCCATCAAAACAAGAGTAAAGCGAGGTCAGAAGATAAAAGAGTCCGATCCACAGGGTAATCAGTGACTACCCCAGGTATAGGCTCAGTTCTTATCTCTGTCTGAGAATCTTGCTTCATTCCTGTCCAACGATCTGATGAGGCGATGCAATGAAGTGCCTGTTGGCTGCGAGTTGGTAGTGGATGGAGGATTCGTGTCTCCTGAAAAGGCATCTTCCACAACTGGACGCATCTTGACCAGTATAGCCTGTGATCATGAAGAAGCGAATACCCGCATCATTCTCCATGGCGTCGAAGCAACCAGGACATGGTATGAGCGAATCATGGTCTTCTTGCTTCTTCGTCTTCATTTCTTCCGAGACGCTCAAGTTTGGATGATCAGTGGAACTGACCGTGATAGACGCTGCTACCCGGTGCATGAAAAATTATCACAACCGGTGAAAGACAATTTGATGGGGTTTCCCGCACTGACTGGGTCAGACACATCATCTTCCTTCACGGGATATGGTAAGAAGACTTGCTGGAAAGTGTCCAGCGATCATCCGCAGCTCTTGAATGGAGTTGGCCGTGACGGTGCACTGTGAGAAATTGAAGAGTTCGTCTACCGCCTGTACTCGGCTTCCGAACCAATCGCCGGTAATGACAAAGCCAGGCATGACATGTTCCGAAAGGGCAAAAAGGAGATGGAAAATCTTCCACCGACGAAGGATGCTTTCCAGCTGCATTATGCAAGGGCGAACTACCAGGCAAAGGTGTGGTTGGGAGCAGATAAATGTGCTAATCGACAATCCGCTGGATCGCCATCTTCATCAGTGGGGTGGAGAGAAACTGAAGAGGGGCTCGAAGTTGTCTGGATGACTTTGCCTGCTGTGCCAGCAGTCTGCGTCGAGTTAGTTGCCTGTGGCTGCAAACAGAAGTGCAAAACTGCTGCCTGCAAGTGTACCAAATCGCAGACGCAGACAGCTGCTGCAATCCTGCTGGAAGTAGCTGATCTATCCAGCATTCAGTGTTGGGGGCTCAGATGAAAACCCGGTGACAGTCCAGGACATTAAAAAACCGCATATTCAAAGTTCAGACTGTTCAGTATGAAAATATGTGATATTTTGCGTGGAATTTTGACACCCATGTAACTATTCGTTATTAAAACATGGTTGGATTGTAATTTTGTTATCAAATTCTGAATGCTGGTCCCCAAAAACATATAATTCAACACCAAGATCAAGCCAATCGAGTGAGTAGTCACGAATTATCGCTTCTTCTACTTTCAGTATATGACCATGTGGCGGCCATTTTGAATGACGTCATTATACCATAAATCTCAAACCAGGAAAGTGTCGACCACCCAGGTGTTGACCCTGGACATATAACCGCCACATCTGTGTCAAAGAGATGCCATCGAGCCATTTTTTTGGCGTCTTTTCTTGTGTTGGCTGGCTGACTATAGATGTACCAAGACAACTTCCGGTGTGGTACAATCTACTGCGCCAGCCCGGAATGTCGATATTCCACAGCCAGCCAGGACTGTTTCACTACAACGTGTGTAAGTGCTCAAGAGACATTTCGCTCAGGCGGGATTTTCAACGGAAGTTGGGCGCCGAATGGCACAATCGATTCGACCGTCCTCTTCCGCTGTATACCAATCAAAGTGGGCAATCTTCGATCTTTGGTGTGGAGAGAGGGATATCAATCCATCCAGAGCCACTATCCCTGAAGTAGCAGAGTTCTTATCGCACCTGTTCCGGGATAAGGGCCTGGTACCCGCTACAGTCGAAGGATATAGGGCGGCCATTGCTCAGCCTATTCTTCTGGGTACTGGGATTAATCCCTCGACTGATCCAAATTTATCTGCACTAATCAAGTCATACAAGATAACTGGTCAGTCGGTTGTTCCAAAATTGCCTGAGTGGGACTTAGCCTTAGTACTTCGGCAATTAGGGAAGCCACCATTCGAGCCAATAGAGGCTATTGATCTGAAAATGTTATCATACAAAACTTCGTTTTTGTTGGCTCTTGCCTCGGCAGCTCGTGTGTCAGAACTGCATGCGCTCGATAGAAGGAACGTCAGACATTCTAGGGACTGGAGTAATGTAGTTCTCACAACGGTTCCTGAGTTTGAGGCTAAGAATCAAGCCCTCTACGATTCTATATCTCGAGAGTTCACAATTCCAGCCTTATCTGATTTCCTTTCATCCGGTCTTGAATCAGACATGTTGATGTGTCCGGTTCGTGCACTTGCGTGTTACCTGAATCGTACAGAGGAGATCAGAGCGGGTAGGAGGCGTTTGTTTATCCCTTTTGATCCCAAAGCCAAACAAGAAATAAGCAAAAATACTATCTTTAAGTTGGCTGAAAAATACGATTCGGCTAGCGTACTCCACGGCTACGGATAGACAAGCCACGCTTGTAAACGTTTCGGGTCACGAGATTAGGGCACTAGCGGCATCATGGCCTCTATGGACTAATAGATCAGTGACTGACATTATGAGGGCGTGCTACTGGAGGTCAAACACGACATTTGCCTCCTTCTACCTCCGGGACATGACGTTAGCATGTGACGACCTCTATTCCATCGGCCCACTTGTGACTGCACAGCGGATGTCTGTGGGACCGAGTTTTTACCCTGCTTGCTGGTGAGTGCATTTTCCTCTCGTTCCCTTTCGGAAAAAGGGGGGGGGGGCGTATATGCGACTCGACCTTGAAGTCAGAGTAGCGACAGAGGTTCCCTGTGTACCATAGGCATATAGGTTACTGCTGTTGTATGATCTCATGGATCCTCTTTGAGGTAGAAGATCGATGATTTCTACTCTGTACTAGTCATCTTGTTCACGGCATTTATCACTTACCACGGATTGTATCAGTTTGCCCGTCAACCTTTCTGTGGCATTCTATGCAAAGAGTGGAAGTGAGGTAAGTTTTCAGTGCAAATAACAAAAAAATTTCACAGGTAAATTTTCTGTTATTAAGCTAAAACTTACCTCACTTCCAGTGATGCCCACCCACCTCCCCTCTGTGATACATCCTAACCATGTATCGCAGTGGAAACAAGAAGGAGGAATTATGGGTAAGTGAGCAGTCAGGTGACTAGCAGGGGAGAGAACTGTGTTATTCAAAATTCTTACTAGATGATTTCATGTGAAACAAGAAATGCAAAGAGTGGAAGTGAGGTAAGTTTTAGCTTAATAACAGAAAATTTACCTGTGAATTTTTTTTCACTAACAAAAGATTTTGAAGAATTAAATACAACCCCAAATTCAATATAGAATAATATCCATATAAGCTATTATCACAAGCCATTTTGGGGTATTCATCTTGGACAGTTAAAATATAATACAAGCATCTAATCCCTCATTCAATATTCAGCCGTCCTCCATTAAGGACGTGCTATCCACCCGAGGGGTTGAAATATCTCATTTTTTTGTTATTGTCTTGTTACAAAGTTCATCAATTGATCTGACATATAATGAAAACAGCGTTTTCAAATTCATTTTCTAAATAAGTAAAATTTGGAGTTTTGATTTTGTTTTGGTTCTTGGGGTCCTCGTACAGTCTAAAAGGTGTGAGGATTACAGGGGATTAGAATGCCTTCACGAATTGTACTAGGTTCCCCGGTGATAGCTCGTTGATTGCCAGCTAAAGTTGTATTGTGAGACTCCAGCTAATGAGAAAGTAAATCAGTGGGAGTACCAAGTGAAGGCGAATATTTCACAGAAATAGTGGTTCCGGTTGTAAATGATCTTATTGTTTGTTATAATCATGATAGTTGTAAATAAATTGTTTCCACAACTCCCGTGAAGTGTTTGCGTATATCCTGGATCATTTGATCAAGGGCCTCTAATAGACTCTAACCAATTATTGCACGGGTATATAAGAACTCACTTATACCCTATCTCCTTCACATTTTGATATTTCTCTCCGATAAAACTATCACCTATATTCAAACTCAAACGTTCAAGAAATTCAACTGCGGACATGGGTCGAAAACGGAGGATGCCCGAACTTTCTCGAATGACCGGCATACTTGCATGAATGATGTGAACGCACGTGGTATTTCCTGGTTCGACAACTCCCAGGTGCTAATTGTTGATTGAACCCCCTCCGCCGGCGTCATTTATGCCTAACCACAAGTGACATTTACTCAAACCCCCGCTGCGTGCATAGCGGGTAAGGAATGCGGCTTAGTTTCTGAGCATATTTTTTAGACGTAAAACCCAATTTATCCCCTTTTAATTTACAGTTTTACAAAGCTTCAAAGTAAGAAGCAAACAATACAATATTTTTTAGCATGACAAGAGTAATCCATGCCAGTGAAGGATTTTATCGGGGAATAATTGGCTAATAAAGTAGTATAATCGCCTTCTCTGCTCTTTATGTCGATTTATCGTACATTAAGTTTTGAGCGGTTTCGCTGGAAAAAACTCAAATTTCTCGAAAACCGTACATCATAGAATGACAAAATTTGGACATAAATGAGATAGCATAGAGGTCTAGTATCGCGTCTTTCAGTTTTTTTAAATTATCGAACTTTAGCGAGATATTCCGGCTTTCGCATTGTTCGGTAATTTTAGCGATATTTCTCCGGTTTTAGGCTCTAGAGAGAAAACTAAGAAAAAACTAAAAAAAACTGAGAGACGCGTTTCTAGATCGAGGTGTTCTACCGTGCTGCCGATTTTCAGGCAGTTATCTCTGGTACTTTTCTTGAAATTGACATTTGAAAATGATCGGTAGAATCTGCGAACAGCAAAGTTCAAATATGAATTATAGGCTTAATTTTTTTCAAAGTTTAAATGTATGAACATGTTTAGAAAATACGCTTTCTAAAAATATATAGTTTTATATACATAATCTATGAAGCAAAGGCGAAAATGAGAGAATTGTATCTGAGCAAGTGTTGATCAGTACAGGTGGATAGCAAGTCCTTAAAACATTTCCTCATTCATAATCCAAAGAATTCTTCTGTCTTGCAGAAAATTAGCCTAGTTTTATGTATACTATGATTTATCCTTTTAATTTGGTGATAATGTTATTATATGAATTAAATCTATGGATTACATGTATGGGCACGGAATTTCTTTAATGGGTGGCGGTTAATATTGACTGTCAATATTAACCGCCACCCATTAAACAGCATTAGCACCGAGTGAAACAAATTCTCGTGTACATAGGGTAGTGCCCTGCAAGAGAGAATCGTTTATACCATTTCTGAAAGTACAAGAAATACTTCTTACTTCTAGAAATACAAGTTTTTAGAGAATAGATCTAGATTCTATATTTGTTACATAAAATCAATCAATCTTAATAAATTAAAATCCTATATGCTTCTCTATCGTATCATCGCTACAGGATCTTATACTCGCCGATCTCCATCCGTGTTTAGTTTACATCTGGGTCTTCAAACTCTTGACTAATCATAGCCCATCTTCTGTACTCTCTGAATTAAGCCATGACTCCGAGCCGACTATAGGTTCTTTATGGGTACTTCGTATACCTAAATCATAAATACTCCAGCAGTAAAACAAGAAATATCAACATTTCTTTTCGATTCTCTCTTTCGAGATTTACTTTTACTGATTCAACCAATTTTCTGATCACGTTCGACTATGATGACACAGAAATACTGCAGTGAAAATACCCGATATACAGAAATAATTCAGTCACTCGGCGAAATTACTCCCACTGACATGTTCAGAGCCTCTTCGTCCAGCGCCTGCGAAAAACTGCTCGGGCAGCAGCCACGAGGACCCTTCATGGACAAAATTTTGCGAATATTTGGCGAAATTTTC
>JAVTVY010026885.1:0-11308 GCA_036873755.1 Hanleya hanleyi | reverse complement strand
GTCGCGCCAATCTGCGCATGCGCAGTTGGCCAGTGGGTTTTTCCCGTCGTTCCTCCGTCTTCCATCCGGGTACTGTGGTTTTACATCCGGGTCCTCATCTTACATCCGGGTTTTTCCATGTTTACTGTCACGTGACCGGAACCGGAAGTTGTCACAAGACAGGTGGCGCCCTCGTTACCATGTCTGTGCTGTATTATACCATATGTCCTGTATTGTACCATATATGTCCTGTACTATACAATATATGTTCTGTATTATACTATATTTTTCCTCTATTATATCATATCTGTCGTACGTTATACCATATCTGTCCTGTATTATGCCATATCTGTGCTGTATTATACCATATCTGTCCTGTATTTTAACATATCTGTCCTGTATTATACCGAATCTGTGCTGTATTATACCATATCTGTCCTGTATTGTACCATATCTGTCCTGTATTCAACGCTTAGCTTAACGCTTCAACGCCCTGGTGAATTAGCCCAAAAGCTCTGATTTTCATGGAATTGACACTAATTCATCGAAATGCGGTGACGCCCGTCGTTAGATCCGTCTCAACGCCTCAACGCCTCAACGCCATGATATAGACCGCAGAGAGAACAACAACAACAACAAGGATGACAATCCAATCATTTTAATATACCTTCAGTACATCATACCCACGCTGAGGGAGTCGCGTTATGTATGTTTACAATTCTCGTAGGTTCTTGTCCAATCAGAAGCCATCGTTTGAGAAAGTTTAATCTCCGGTCAGAATCGCTTTTGGCCTAAGTGTCGTCTAGCAGGCCAGGATACTGTAACGGCAGCATGTCCTGAAAAAATTGTTTGCGCATTTAGGGTGTAGTAAGTAAAGTGACCATTCCTGTGGTGCGCAGGGGTATATTTGAGAGATGAGATTTTATATCTCATCCAAAGATGGCGTGTAGGGTGTCATCTTGAAGCTCTCGTGGTGTAGACCACGACTTGAGTGATTTCCATGTCATCTGTGACGTCATTGGTGACGTCATCAGTACGAGTGGTAGCGAAATTTGATTAACCGACCAATACATATGGAATGATAGAGACACGAGTTAATCCCTATATGTACAGACACCACCACACACCACCACCACTACCACCACCACACACTACCACACACCACCACCACCATCACCGCCACCGGGCGTTGACGGGCTCTCCTCCTCCTCCGGGCATCAACGCCCGGAGGAGGAGCTGGAGGAGGAGGGAGTGAATGAGTGGGATCCTCCTCCTCCTCCGGGCGTTGACGCCCGGGCGCCCAGAGGAGGAGGAGGAGGAGGAGAGCTCGTCAGCGCCCGGTGGCGGTGGTGGCGGTGTGTGGTAGTGTGTGATGGTGGTGGTGGTGTTGGTGTGTGCTGGTGGTGTGTGGTAGTGTGTGGTGGTGGTGGTGGTGGTGGTGTGTGGTGGTGTCTGTACATATAGGGATTAACTCGTGTCCCCCATCATTCCATATGTATTGGTCGGCTAATCAAAATTTTGCTACCACTCGTACTGATGACATCTCCAATGACGTCACAGATGACATGGAAATCACTCAAGTCGTGGTCTACACCACGAGAGCTTCAAGGCGACACCCTACACGCCATCTTTGGATGAGATATAGAACCTCAATCTCTCAAATATACCCCTGCGCACCCCAGGAATGGTCACTTTACTTACTACACCCCAAATGCGCAAACAATTGTTTCAGGACATGCTGCCGTTACAGTATCCTGGCCTGTTCGACGACACTTAGGCCAAAAGCGATTCTGGCCGGATATTAAACTTTCTCAAACGATGGCTTCTGATTAGACAAGAGCCTACGAGAATTGTAAACATACATAACGCGACTCCCCTGGCGTGGGTATGATGTACTGGAGGTATATTAAAATGATTGGATTGTCATCCCTGTTGTTGATGTTGTTCTCTCTCCGGTCTATATCATGGCGTTAAGGCGTTGAGACGGATGTAATGACGGGCGTCACCGCATTTCAATGAATTAGTGTCAATTCCATGAAAATCAGAGCCTTTGGGCTAATTCACCAGGGCGTTGAAGCGTTGAGCTAAGCGTTGAATACAGGACAGATATGGTATAATACAGGACAGATATAGTATAATACAGCACAGATTCGGTATAATACTGGACAGATATGGTAAAATACAGGACAAATATGGTATAATACAGCACAGGTATGGTATAATAGAGGACACATATAGTATAACACAGAACATATATTGTATAGTACAGGACATATATGGTACAATACAGGACATATGGTATAATACAGCACAGACATGGTACAGCGCCACCTGTCTTGTGACAACAGTACACATGGAAAAACCCGGATGTAAGATGAGGACCCGGATGTTAAACCACAGTGCACGGATGGAAGACGGAGGAACGACGGGGAAAACCCACTGGCCAACTACGCATGCGCATTTTGGCGCGACTTCCAATGAAAACAAGCCAGTCTGATCCACGACAGCTTCACAGTGATACCCCACACGGTCTATTTGACCAGGGATGGTCCCTCAATCACTCAACAAATCTCCACGAATCCACAAAATGCCTGCTTTCTATACTACGACATGATGAAAACGGACGATGCATTAGTCCAGTCGGATCCCACTCACTCACTCACTCACCGTCGTTAGTGCGTATTCCTCCTCCTCCTCCTCCTCCTCCTCCTCCTCCTCCTACTCACTCACTCACTCACTCACTCACACGCGCGCATACACTCATTGCGCATTGCGCCGCAAGGTCAATAGGGTGCACTCCGGGGATCCTTCCATTTGGCATGGAATAGACCATGGGTTCGTTTTTCGGCCCCCAATTGTCGTAAAATTTTCAACCCAAATCATTTATATGTATATATTTTCTGAAAGAGCATGATTAAACTATCATTTTAAGACATAGCACATAGAAAAATGAATTCTCCTATGAATTCTATGTATACATATCACGCCTAGTAGCATTTGCTAAATCCTGTGTTAAATGTGACGATTTTAATCAACATCACAAAACATTGTTGCAGAAACTTATAAAACAGGGCTACACCACCAAGCGCCTCCACTCAAAGTTTCTCAAATTTGGCGATACATATCGCATGCTGATAGCAAAATACGAGCGTAGCGTGCAAGATCTATGGCGTTACGTTTCGTAAATTTTGCTTAACCCGGGGCTAGGGGCCGTATGAGCCCATGTACTTCAAGATCCTCATGGTACTCATATAAACAGTCACAATCAAAGCGCGACTGAGATACACCATTCTTTAGATAACGACTTTACAACGAATATTATGGATTAAGAATACTGATCAACGATACGGATTTGATATTTTTGGAACATCATGATGTCTTGTCGGCATCATTGAAAACTGTTGACCGCTTCTCTCTTGCAGGAAACAAGCCTATGTTTATGTATACTATGATTGTCTTTTTGAATTTGGTGCTAATACTGTTATATGGAATATGGAATAGGTCTTTGGATTATGGACGCGGATATTCTCTAATGGACGACGGCTGAATTATGAATGACGGACCAGACGCTTGTAATCTCGAACATTCCCTGCCAGGCTTGCTTCGTTTTTCCTAGGAAACACCTTAAAATGTCGAAAAATGGTCAAATTCGGCTCCATTTCCAGAAAAATCTGTAAGAGCGATTTCAATTAAACTTCTTACTCACCTTTCCTGGTCCGGTCTCAACTCAAAAAGGCAAAAAAAAGTGGGGGTCAACCTGCCAGTTTTTTGTCAGATTTTCTTCCCTTAAATGAGTCAAGATTTTTAGGCACACCGAAGGGGCATAACTGAGGCATGACAAAATTTACTCCATGGTCCCGATCAGCGTGTAGGCGAAGCCAGCCATCGATTTGTACGTGCTCGTTTGCAGCGTTGATAATGCTGAATAGGATGGTATTATAGATATAAGCTATTAAAAAGACAAGAAGAATTGTGATGTAGCAGAACACGGGCAGTCTATCGTATTATGAAATTAGACAGGGGCCATTACTACGAAACTGTAGAGGCCCACCTTAGGGGAAGGGTGTTTTTTGCAAAATCAATTATTCACATTTATCGTAATCTGGGAGTGTTTGCGAGAATGGCGGTATACAACACTTGCCAGTTATACATATTATTGTGGGAAATCCGACCGATAACTTTCCCCCTACCCCATCTTTGTTTTGATCACTTTTGCCAATTCTAACAGGATTTTCGAGAACAATACTCAAAATTAACCTATTTGTTCTTAATAATGGGCATCCATTCGGCAATGTGAAGGCCGTGGATGCTTTTCCGCTTTCCAGTGATACCAGGAACTCGGGGAAAATGCAAATAAGAGATGTAACCAAGTCAAATTATTGGTAAATTTGCACTAAATTTTCGCCTAGAAACATGGGAAATGCTTCAGAAACTTGAGAAATAATTCATAAAACCTCAATAATATACATCCGTTCCACCCTTTTTGAACTGTACATCGGTTCTGTTGTAAAGAAAATAGTTCTGGCAAATTTATATCTTTCTTATATGACCGGGTTCTGCCATAATATCTACCGAAAATTTCATTCCAGGGGGAGATAATGGCCTAACCGCAAATGCCGGGGTTTTTGTGGCTACAAAATTTTAGATAATGTCTATTTTCATGATAAATAACAAACTGAAATGGCTCGGCAAACACGAATAGTCTGTAAATGTAGCCACTTTCCATGCAGACGAACTCCAAGAATAAGAAAAATATCGGTATTTGTCCAGGCCTTGCACACACCTCGCATTTACCGATTGATGTCGGATTTATCGGAACCCGCAGGCTTGTCGCAGAATTAGTATATGATTATGATAGTATTACATTCTATAACATTGTAATTTTTATTGAAAAAAATAACTGTATGGATGGAAACTATTCACGAATATAAATCCATCGCATGCCGATATTTCGTCGTTGTTGTACCATACCTTCACGGTGAGCGCTAGATCCCGACCCAGTCACGCAGTTTCCTATTCCTTCCGGTAGAGGGCGCGCCGTTGCATGTAATACGTCACCAGTCTGTGTGTAAACATAGCCACGTGCTTCCACGACCATATTTCGTCGAAGGCATTATCAACGAAGTGTCGAGGCAGAATTGTCTATAAATTCACAAATTTCAATATTCTCGTTGACTGAAATTTCCCAATCAATAATGTTCAGTGTAGAATAGAATAGAATAGAATTTATTGTACTAAAACGCCCACTTGGAGCTGAGTACACAAGTGTCTCTGGCTTCTGCTCTGAAAAACCGGTGGTATTGTACAACTGGGCTGTTCATATAGCGAAAGGTCTGTTGATAGCGGTTATACCAGTTTGTAAAATCTTCGTTATATTTTGCATCCCTGTGAGAAAATGTTTTTTCCCTGAATTAAATTGCAGACCCAAGTTTTTATTTCTTACTTTGATTTCTTCTGAGATAAGTACCGGTTTTGAGAAAGTATGATAGTAAAGCCTGATTTGCTTTATATTGGCCTACGATGCCCGCATAGGCCATGGAAACGTCGGCGGTGTAGAGACAAACTGATTTCGTCATCTTGTGGGGCTTGTTGAGAAAAGTTCATGTACCAAATATGGAGTCTCAATTCGTCATAGAAGTGCTTATATTTAAGACTGCGGTTCAGATCAGCGCACCCTGGCGACGTAGAGACGAACTAATTGCGTCATCTTATGGGGCTCATTGTGTATAGTTTGTGTACCAAAAATGGAGTCTCAATTCGTCATAGAAGTGCTTATATTTAACAGAGTGCGGTTCAGATCAGCACCCCCTGACGACATAGAGACCAACTAATTGCGTCATCATGTGGGGCGTGTTGAATATAGTCTGTGTACCAAATATGGAGTCTTAATTCGACATAGAAGTGCTTATATTTAAGAGACTGCGGTTCAGACTGCGGTTGTGATCAGCCCCCGGCGGTGTAGAGACAAACTGATTTCGTCATCTTGTGGGGCTTGTTGAGAAAAGTTCATGTACCAAATATGGAGTCTCAATTCGTCATAGAAGTGCTTATATTTAAGACTGCGGTTCAGATCAGCGCACCCTGGCGACGTAGAGACGAACTAATTGCGTCATCTTATGGGGCTCATTGTGTATAGTTTGTGTACCAAAAATGGAGTCTCAATTCGTCATAGAAGTGCTTATATTTAACAGACTGCGGTTCAGATCAGCACCCCCTGGCGTCGTAGAGACGAGCTAATTGCGTAATCTTGTGGGGTTCGTTGAGTACATGTATAGTCTATGTACCAAATATGGAGTCTATAGAGGAAACGTCAGCAAATTCCTTTGCCCACTGATGTCTGATAATAGAACAAGCAGGGAACAAAATTCAAATTCTTGTCTATTTTCATTCCATAAAATTCCATATAAGCACAGTTTTTACATGCACTATTATGCGCTGGTGACATGTTATAAAGTTCATATTCACGAGTTTGGTCCAGCTACATGTATATGGCAGTAATCTGCAATTTGGCAGTTAAATGTGCAGTGTGGTGTTGTTTTACACGCATACTTTAACTCCCCTCGTGTTCATTTCAAGAATGAAGTAAACTGAGAAAAAAAATCAGCTCCCACGTGCAACTCCACTCGTCTTTTAAGTGAACATCCCAAAAAAGTTAAAACATAATGAATTACTGCCAAATTGTAATATAAATCTAATTGGCTCAATTGAACTGTTGTCCAACTTGTTCATCGAAAATGTAGTGCTCTGGGCTGACAATAATACATATATATTCACATAAAAAAATGAATTATACTGACAGTGTGCTTCACTAACAATACCAAAAAATTTGGAGCAAATGCTCTATGAATGACAAAAAATACAAATCTTAGAGGGGACCCGCTCTAGTTCCTGTAATATAAACAGTGAATGTCAACATGCTTGTTTTCTTCGTCTCGCCACGAAAAACACGATGGGAGGGGTCCCGAAGTTAAGCGGTGAAATTTTTTGAAAAGTACCGGGTAGGTCTGTATATAGGCCCATATAGGGCCATACTGGCTCAGTGGATAGGTCCATACTGGGTGGACGTTTTGGGGTCTAGGTGAGCCCCATTTGGCCCTATGGTGTCGTATGAGATCTTATTTTGAAGCTGAACTAATGTATCGTCCGTTTTCAATAATCTGCGCAGTCTGGTCGTAGTATAGAAAGCAGGCATTTTGGGGGGTATGTGGGGGGGTGTTTGGGATAGAGATGGACCACTATGGGTCCAAATGGGTCGTCGGAGATGTCCAAGTGAAGCTTTTGTAGGGTAGAGTCAGAATGGCGTGTTTTTTATTGCAAGTCGCGTCAATCTGCGCATGCGCAATTGAGTGTAGTAAGTAAAGTTGCCATTTTGGGGGGTGCGTGGATGTGTGTTTTGGGTAGAGAGGGATCGTCCTTGGTCCGAATGCGTCGCATTTTGAGGTGTCATTTTGTAGCTCTCGCGATGTCCATGTCATCTGTTACGTCATCGGTGACGTCATCATTACGAGTAGTAGCGAAAGTGGGCATTTGGGGAAGTGAAGGAAGGTATTTGGGGTAGAAATGGACCATCTTTGGTCCGAATGCGTCGTGTGATGTGTCATCTTGTAGCTCTCGTGGTGTAGACCCCGATTTGAGGGATGTCCATGTCATCTGTGACGTCATCGGTGACGTCATCAGTACAAGTAGTAGCGAAAGTGGGCATTTTGGGGCAGTGAAGGAAGGTATTTGGGGTGGAGATGGATCATCCTTGGTCCGAATGCGTCGTGTGGGGTGTCATTTTGTAGCTCTCGGGATGCAGACCCAGATTTGAGGGATGTCCATGTCATCTGTGACGTCATTGGTGACGTCATCAGTAGGAGTAGTAGCCAAAGTGGGCATTTTGGGGCAGTGAAGGAAGGTATTTGGGTAGAGATGGACCATCCTTGGTCCGGATGCGTCGTCTGGGGTGTTATTTTGTAGTGGGTCAGACTGGCTTGTTTTCATTGGAAGTCGTGCCAACCTGCGCATGCACAGTTGGCCAGTGGGTATTTCTCGTCGTTCCTCCGTCTTCCATCCGGGTACTGTGGTTATACATCCGGGTCCTCATCTTACATCCGGGTTTTTCCATGTGTACTGTCACATAACCGGATCCGGAAGTTGTCACAAGACAGGTGGCGCACTCGTTACCATGTCTGTGCTGTATTATACCATATGTCCTGTATTGTACCATATATGTCCTGTACTATACAATATATGTTCTGTATTATACTATATTTTTCCTCTATTATATCATATCTGTCGTACGTTATACCATATCTGTCCTGTATTATGCCATATCTGTGCTGTATTATACCATATCTGTCCTGTATTTTAACATATCTGTCCTGTATTATACCGAATCTGTGCTGTATTATACCATATCTGTCCTGTATTGTACCATATCTGTCCTGTATTCAACGCTTAGCTTAACGCTTCAACGCCCTGGTGAATTAGCCCAAAAGCTCTGATTTTCATGGAATTGACACTAATTCATCGAAATGCGGTGACGCCCGTCGTTAGATCCGTCTCAACGCCTCAACGCCTCAACGCCATGATATAGACCGCAGAGAGAACAACAACAACAACAAGGATGACAATCCAATCATTTTAATATACCTTCAGTACATCATACCCACGCTGAGGGAGTCGCGTTATGTATGTTTACAATTCTCGTAGGTTCTTGTCCAATCAGAAGCCATCGTTTGAGAAAGTTTAATCTCCGGTCAGAATCGCTTTTGGCCTAAGTGTCGTCTAGCAGGCCAGGATACTGTAACGGCAGCATGTCCTGAAAAAATTGTTTGCGCATTTAGGGTGTAGTAAGTAAAGTGACCATTCCTGTGGTGCGCAGGGGTATATTTGAGAGATGAGATTTTATATCTCATCCAAAGATGGCGTGTAGGGTGTCATCTTGAAGCTCTCGTGGTGTAGACCACGACTTGAGTGATTTCCATGTCATCTGTGACGTCATTGGTGACGTCATCAGTACGAGTGGTAGCGAAATTTGATTAACCGACCAATACATATGGAATGATAGAGACACGAGTTAATCCCTATATGTACAGACACCACCACACACCACCACCACTACCACCACCACACACTACCACACACCACCACCACCATCACCGCCACCGGGCGTTGACGGGCTCTCCTCCTCCTCCGGGCATCAACGCCCGGAGGAGGAGCTGGAGGAGGAGGGAGTGAATGAGTGGGATCCTCCTCCTCCTCCGGGCGTTGACGCCCGGGCGCCCAGAGGAGGAGGAGGAGGAGGAGAGCTCGTCAGCGCCCGGTGGCGGTGGTGGCGGTGTGTGGTAGTGTGTGATGGTGGTGGTGGTGTTGGTGTGTGCTGGTGGTGTGTGGTAGTGTGTGGTGGTGGTGGTGGTGGTGGTGTGTGGTGGTGTCTGTACATATAGGGATTAACTCGTGTCCCCCATCATTCCATATGTATTGGTCGGCTAATCAAAATTTTGCTACCACTCGTACTGATGACATCTCCAATGACGTCACAGATGACATGGAAATCACTCAAGTCGTGGTCTACACCACGAGAGCTTCAAGGCGACACCCTACACGCCATCTTTGGATGAGATATAGAACCTCAATCTCTCAAATATACCCCTGCGCACCCCAGGAATGGTCACTTTACTTACTACACCCCAAATGCGCAAACAATTGTTTCAGGACATGCTGCCGTTACAGTATCCTGGCCTGTTCGACGACACTTAGGCCAAAAGCGATTCTGGCCGGATATTAAACTTTCTCAAACGATGGCTTCTGATTAGACAAGAGCCTACGAGAATTGTAAACATACATAACGCGACTCCCCTGGCGTGGGTATGATGTACTGGAGGTATATTAAAATGATTGGATTGTCATCCCTGTTGTTGATGTTGTTCTCTCTCCGGTCTATATCATGGCGTTAAGGCGTTGAGACGGATGTAATGACGGGCGTCACCGCATTTCAATGAATTAGTGTCAATTCCATGAAAATCAGAGCCTTTGGGCTAATTCACCAGGGCGTTGAAGCGTTGAGCTAAGCGTTGAATACAGGACAGATATGGTATAATACAGGACAGATATAGTATAATACAGCACAGATTCGGTATAATACTGGACAGATATGGTAAAATACAGGACAAATATGGTATAATACAGCACAGGTATGGTATAATAGAGGACACATATAGTATAACACAGAACATATATTGTATAGTACAGGACATATATGGTACAATACAGGACATATGGTATAATACAGCACAGACATGGTACAGCGCCACCTGTCTTGTGACACCCGGATGTTAAACCACAGTGCACGGATGGAAGACGGAGGAACGACGGGGAAAACCCACTGGCCAACTACGCATGCGCATTTTGGCGCGACTTCCAATGAAAACAAGCCAGTCTGATCCACGACAGCTTCACAGTGATACCCCACACGGTCTATTTGACCAGGGATGGTCCCTCAATCACTCAACAAATCTCCACGAATCCACAAAATGCCTGCTTTCTATACTACGACATGATGAAAACGGACGATGCATTAGTCCAGTCGGATCCCACTCACTCACTCACTCACCGTCGTTAGTGCGTATTCCTCCTCCTCCTCCTCCTCCTCCTCCTCCTCCTCCTACTCACTCACTCACTCACTCACTCACACGCGCGCATACACTCATTGCGCATTGCGCCGCAAGGTCAATAGGGTGCACTCCGGGGATCCTTCCATTTGGCATGGAATAGACCATGGGTTCGTTTTTCGGCCCCCAATTGTCGTAAAATTTTCAACCCAAATCATTTATATGTATATATTTTCTGAAAGAGCATGATTAAACTATCATTTTAAGACATAGCACATAGAAAAATGAATTCTCCTATGAATTCTATGTATACATATCACGCCTAGTAGCATTTGCTAAATCCTGTGTTAAATGTGACGATTTTAATCAACATCACAAAACATTGTTGCAGAAACTTATAAAACAGGGCTACACCACCAAGCGCCTCCACTCAAAGTTTCTCAAATTTGGCGATACATATCGCATGCTGATAGCAAAATACGAGCGTAGCGTGCAAGATCTATGGCGTTACGTTTCGTAAATTTTGCTTAACCCGGGGCTAGGGGCCGTATGAGCCCATGTACTTCAAGATCCTCATGGTACTCATATAAACAGTCACAATCAAAGCGCGACTGAGATACACCATTCTTTAGATAACGACTTTACAACGAATATTATGGATTAAGAATACTGATCAACGATACGGATTTGATATTTTTGGAACATCATGATGTCTTGTCGGCATCATTGAAAAC
>JAVTVY010026884.1:0-11593 GCA_036873755.1 Hanleya hanleyi | reverse complement strand
ACACTATCAATGATGGTAAGAGAGTAGTGGTGAACACTATCAATGATGGTAAGAGAGTAGTGGTGAACACTATCAATGATGGTAAGAGAGTAGTGGTCAACACTATCAATGATGGTAAGAGAGTAGTGGTGAACACTATCAATGATGGTAAGAGAGTAGTGGTGAACACTATCAATGATGGTAAGAGAGTAGTGGTGAACACTATCAATGATGGTAAGAGAGTAGTGGTGAACACTATCAATGATGGTAAGAGAGTAGTGGTGAACACTATCAATGATGGTAAGAGAGTAGTGGTGAACACTATCAATGATGGTAAGAGAGTAGTGGTGAACACTATCAATGATGGTAAGAGAGTAGTGGTCAACACTATCAATGATGGTAAGAGAGTAGTGGTGAACACTATCAATGATGGTAAGAGAGTAGTGGTGAACACTATCAATGATGGTAAGAGAGTAGTGGTGAACACTATCAATGATGGTAAGAGAGTAGTGGAGAACACTATCAATGATGGTAAGAGAGTAGTGGTGAACACTATCAATGATGGTAAGAGAGTAGTGGTGAACACTATCAATGATGGTAAGAGAGTAGTGGTGAACACTATCAATGATGGTAAGAGAGTAGTGGTGAACACTATCAATGATGGTAAGAGAGTAGTGGTGAACACTATCAATGATGGTAAGAGAGTAGTGGTGAACACTATCAATGATGGTAAGAGAGTAGTGGTGAACACTATCAATGATGGTAAGAGAGTAGTGGTGAACACTATCAATGATGGTAAGAGATTAGTGGTGAACACTATCAACAACTGATCAGTAAGAGGTAGTGGTCAACACTATCAATGATGATGTTGGTAAGAGAGTAGTAGGTGAACACTATCAATAGCTGATGGTAAGAGAGTAGTGGTGAACACTATCAATGATGGTAAGAGAGTAGTGGTGAACACTATCAATGATGGTAAGAGAGTAGTGGTGAACACTATCAATGATGGTAAGAGAGTAGTGGTCAACACTATCAATGATGGTAAGAGAGTAGTGGTGAACACTATCAATGATGGTAAGAGAGTAGTGGTGAACACTATCAATGATGGTAAGAGAGTAGTGGTGAACACTATCAATGATGGTAAGAGAGTAGTGGTGAACACTATCAATGATGGTAAGAGAGTAGTGGTGAACACTATCAATGATGGTAAGAGAGTAGTGGTGAACACTATCAATGATGGTAAGAGAGTAGTGGTGAACACTATCAATGATGGTAAGAGAGTAGTGGTGAACACTATCAATGATGGTAAGAGATTAGTGGTGAACACTATCAATGATGGTAACACTATCAATGATGGTAACACTATCAATGATGGTAACACTATCAATGATGGTAGATCTACGAGTCGTAAAATCCTTATCACTGTCAAATATTCTCAACTACAAATGTATTCCCAAGTCCTTATCTAGAGTATGAATGTATTCCCAAGTCCTTATCTAGAGTATGAATGTATTCCCAAGTCCTTATCTAGAGTATGAATGTATTCCCAAGTCCTTATCTAGAGTATGAATGTATTCCCAAGTCCTTATCTAGAGTATGAATGTATTCCCAAGTCCTTATCTAGAGTATGAATGTATTCCCAAGTCGTTATCTAGAGTATGAATGTATTCCCAAGTCCTTATCTAGAGTATGAATGTATTCCCAAGTGCTTATCTAGAGTATGAATGTATTCCCAAGTCCTTATCTAGAGTATGAATATATTCCCAAGTCCTTATCTAGAGTATGAATGTATTCCCAAGTCCTTATCTAGAGTATGAATGTATTCCCAAGTCCTTATCTAGAGTATGAATGTATTCCCAAGTCCTTATCTAGAGTATGAATGTATTCCCAAGTCCTTATCTAGAGTATGAATGTATTCCCAAGTCGTTATCTAGAGTATGAATGTATTCCCAAGTCCTTATCTAGAGTATGAATGTATTCCCAAGTCCTTATCTAGAGTATGAATGTATTCCCAAGTCGTTATCTAGAGTATGAATGTATTCCCAAGTCGTTATCTAGAGTATGAATGTATTCTCAAGTCCTTATCTAGAGTATGAATGTATTCCCAAGTCCTTATCTAGAGTATGAATGTATTCCCAAGTCGTTATCTAGAGTATGATGTATCACAGCAATACTTCCATTGTGATTGTTCATTTGAACATATTGGAGATTAAAGCGTATGGCGTTCAAACGGTCCGTAGCCGAGGATTAAGCGAAATCAGACACAAATGACGAGTTGCAATGCCAGAGATCTTTAACGCTACGGGTCGTATGTTGTAGTCAGTGTGCGATATTTATCACAGGATTTGTGACAATTATAACGGAGTGGTTTGGTGACAATTATAACGGAGTGGGTTGGTGACAATTATAACGGAGTAGTTTGGTGACAATTATAACGGAGTGGTTTGGTGACAATTATAACGGAGTGGTTTGGTCATTTGAAAATTTCTGTAATAACGTTCTGTGACGTTGATTGAAATTGCCACATTTTCCAAAGGATCTACCAATTTGGAATGCTACTAGACGGGATATGACAACGCCATACACATATGACCCTTATGGAATATTGCTATCTAGAAATGGGTATCCATAGTTAACTTTGTCAAATTGTAATCACTTTATCGTACATTCGGTTTGTCAGTAAGCCCATTTCAGATCTGATATTCAATATTTTTCTGTCGTCCCCAAAAGAATTTTGGGTTCGATAATCGAAAGATCGTGTTCGCATGACAGTTAGCGTCAATTCCAAAAATAAAACAAAATGACTTCATTCAGAAGAAGCGGTCAACAGTTTTCAATGATGATAGCAAAACAGCATGATGTTCTTTACTTATCATGACCAGTATTTCCAAGTTGTTTGATTCATCTGAATAAGGCTTTGATTGTGTCTATTCATTTGAACATAACGGAGATGTAAAAGGCATGGCGCTAAAACCGTCCCTAGTCCGGGCTAAGCAAAGGCATGGCGCTAAAACCGTCCCTAGTCCGGGCTAAGCAAAGGCATGGCGCTAAAACCGTCCCTAGTCCGGGCTAAGCAAAGGCATGGCGCCAAAAACCGTCCTAGTCCGGGCTAAGCAAAAGGCATGGCGCTAAACCGTCCCTAGTCCGGTTCACAAAGGCATGGCGCTAAACCGTCCCCTAGTCCGGGCTAAGCAAAGGCATGGCGCTAAACCGTCCTAGTCCGGTTCAAGCAAAGCGTACGGCGCCAAAAACCGTCCCTAGTCCGGTCTACAAAGCGGCATGGCGCTAAAACCGTCCCTAGTCCGGGCTAAGCAAAGGCATGGCGCTAAAACCGTCCCTAGTCCGGTCTAAGCAAAGGCATGGCGCTAAAACCGTCCCTAGTCCGGGCTAAGCAAAGGCATGGCGCTAAAACCGTCCCTAGTCCGGGCTAAGCAAAGGCATGGCGCTAAAACCGTCCCTAGTCCGGTCTAAGCAAAGGCATGGCGCTAAAACCGTCCCTAGTCCGGGCTAAGCAAAGGCATGGCGCTAAAACCGTCCCTAATCCGGGCTAAGCAAAGGCATGGCGCTAAAACCGTCCCTAGTCCGGGCTAAGCAAAGGCATGGCGCTAAAACCGTCCCTAATCCGGGCTAAGCAAAGGCATGGCGCTAAAACCGTCCCTAGTCCGGGCTAAGCAAAGGCATGGCGCTAAAACCGTCCCTAGTCCGGTCTAAGCAAAATTAGACACAAATTAGGAAAAGTAGCGCCATAGATCTTACACGCTGCGATCGTAGCCTACAATATTTATCACAGAACTTAGAATTGAGGCTATGATATCTGTTTTATAGCCTTCTTTCAGAGTTTCGGCAATAATGTCCTGCGATCATGTTGATTGAACGACGAGGCGAGATATGTATACGACGTATAGAGATCCTTCTGCAATATTTCCATTAAGAAATGGGTAGTTAACTGTGTCCAATTGTAATCGTCGTAAAATCCACGTGTTAGAAAGGCCGTTTGCTTGTCTAAAGATATAAGTTGCATAATGTCCTTATGAGGAATAATAGTATAGAGAGTAGAGATATCCCAAATAGATATATGTTTGAGTGGTTTGTGTCCTTCGCCATCTATTTCTCCGATAAGATTTTTTTAGTTTATAGTTATCCATATACATTCGACTTTTTGAAATGGCAGTGCAATAGTTCTCTCAAAATGATTGAAGTTTTAAGGCCAGTGAAGGTGGGTATATATTCTTCGCAGCGTGAGTTATATAGCGAGTATCCAAAGCGAGAAGATCATCTATATATACGGTGTATGGTATGGATGAAGTCACGGGCTTGAATATAGCGAGAAGATCATCTATATATACGGTGTATGGTATGGATGAAGTCACGGGCTTGAATATAGCGAGAAGATCATCTATATATACGGTGTATGGTATGGATGAAGTCACGGGCTTGAATATAGCGAGAAGATCATCTATATATACGGTGTATGGTATGGATGAAGTCACGGGCTTAAATATAGCGAGAAGATCATCTATAATACAGGTATGGTATGGATGAAGTCACGGGCTTGAATATAAAGGAGAAGATCATCTATATATACGGTATATGGATGAAGTCACGGGCTTGAATATAGCGAGAAGATCATCTATATATACGGTGTATGGTATGGATGAAGTCACGGGCTTGAATATAGCGAGAAGATCATCTATATATACGGTGTATGGTATGGATGAAGTCACGGGCTTGAATATAGCGAGAAGATCATCTATATATACGGTGTATGGTATGGATGAAGTCACGGGCTTGAATATAGCGAGAAGATCATCTATATATACGGTGTATGGTATGGATGAAGTCACGGGCTTGAATATAGCGAGAAGATCATCTATATATACGGTGTATGGTATGGATGAAGTCACGGGCTTAAATATGGTTATGTATTGACAATTAAAGCATATAGGCCGCGGTATTCATATCAGAACAGATCTAGATCCGGCGATCTATGTACTTCACAATTAGATACCGGATACTAATGCTTCAACGCTTTTCCTATGAAAGTATTGTGGATGAGGGTTGTCTATTGAATGTAGGATGGGATGACCATATTGAGATATTGATTGCTTCGGAGTCAGGGATGGAATAGTGGATAGGAGCTGCCTAACCAATGCAGGATTGTACTCTAGATGGGATATATAGATGTGATGTAGACATCAGTGAGCGCATGTTGGAGTAGCCGAGGCTCGTTAGGGGAACCCTCTAACACATTGGCACGTCGAACTGTTCATGTTGACAAGCTATATTTACAGTTATGGATACCAGGCGAGACTGAGAAACCGTTTCCACATGCGTTGATGGGTATTCCATGCTTGGAATTAACCGAGCTACAGTGGGTTTGACTCTCCTGGCCTGGACGATTTGTCACAGACTGACGTGCTCGGTTGATGTGAAGTCTCCGTCGATGAGGAAAGGTTGCCTCACGGAGTGTTTCTGTGTGTTTTCCTCATCGAGCCGTGGGTAGTTAACGGTAACTTAGTGAGTTCCTCTCTCTGACCCGCCGTCATACCAGTCACGGTAAGGCGATCATGACGAGGAAATAAGTGAAAGTTAATACGACAGAGAAATGTCAATGATAAAACAACATCTTCATCAGCTACAGCCTTACTACAGTTTTACTGAACCTCTTGGGAACTATCTATATTAAAATATATCTTATTGCCATTGTTTGCTATTAATTTATTTAGTACAGAATATTCTTTTTATTTATCTGCTGTATATATATTCCATGGAGAGCCAGTTATTTGTAAACAAAAATAGTGATCGATAAAATGAATGTACCTGTAGAAAGAATTACATATAATAAAACAAACTAGGAGTGATATGCGTAACAAATGACCTGGTAGGTATTTGGATGGAATTACTTGAGTTGAGTGCATAATTGTTTCCCAGTTGATTTGCTGTGGTATTTTTGAGAAATACGGGTATCAAATCAAGAGGTTACTTTTGATCATGTCTAGTGTTGTAATTTGGAGAAGTTTTGGGTGTCTTTTTCGTCATTGAAATTTGCTTGTGACATTTTTTATTGCGTTCTATATTCCTGTCACAATTTTTTTTTTTTATGTATTGTGAAGTCTTTTTCTGTGCGTTTTGTTTTAACATCGTTAGACTTGTATTCTTATATTCAAATAAGAAAAAAACTGGTTTAGAAATAAAAATGAAATATATTACCTCAACTTACATGCAGTTAAGAATTTAATAATTGTCGTATCATTATTATGATTAACTGACCAGCCATATGATTCTGTGACCGATTGATCCGCACAGTACGGGTCCATCAAATATCAATCTAAGCTGTCTTCTATCGTTTGAAAAAAACTTTCTCCGATGATTTTCCCATTGCTATGATACTTGGGCGCATAAATTACAGAAGGAGATCACGTGATATATAGTTATGGCATGTCTTATATTTACTTTCAGATTGCGAACATACTTCGCGTTTGTTTTCTGGTTCACACGAACCATGCCAATGTATATAGTGAGGCGAAAGATGGTTTCTCCTTGTCAGTAATGATTATTTCAACACCGGTGCCAGCTCATATCTCTGTGTTGAGGTTTCGGTTTTTCAAATTGATGTTTGGGCGTTGTAGTTACACGCTGCTAACTAGTAACTTAACGATATTGGCATTTGTACCTAGATAGCTTACAAAGCACATAGTATCAAGCACTTGTTTCGTCTGTATTCCAGATCTTTGACTAGAGTTTCTGAATTATGATCAGACTTCCTCGCGGCTTCTTATCTTGCTGATATAAGGTCTGCCAGAAAATATTCTGACGATGTGTCAGACTTCTAACATGTCGAACTGCCAGTTTGCAGCTTCTTCAACTTTTGTCTGCTTTTCAATTATTCACACACATTTCTGTGGTCATGGCTCGTAGGCATCAAACTTCTTGAGAATACACTTAGGAAAGAGTGACACCCAAAAGTATTGGACCTAGATAAACGTTTACGCAGAATGCCAACATTTTTGCATTAAAGAAAGTCATTCATGTGAAGTATTTCTTTCTGGGACAGCTAATTTGTCTTCATGAACTTATCTTTACCTTATCAACAGGACATGCCGGCGTCGAATTCAACTGGAACATCGGTCAGGTGACAGCGCCACACGTGAGCACGAGAGATGACGAGACTTTCAACCATTCTTCTGCGACAGAGACGAAAGGGCATTCGAAAATGACTAGGCAGAACCTATACAGTTTCTCTATTGTATTTGTTTGAATGTTAATGAAGTTTTACATCCACTATGTTAATACAGCGAGAAAGCCTTCGCTAAACCCCAGGGGCGACATATTATTTATTGTGAGGCTTGACAGGAGAATGTACCTATCAACTTTTCTACACAAGAATGTGAGTAGTATACAAAGGCTAAATTGAGGGAATAGCGCCTCACTGCGCATGCGCAGAACCTGTTTTGACGTCATAATTGTATGTGGATTGGGGCGTATTGGGGCGTGGCCTGTGTATGAGTGTCATGTGTGGGAGGTGGGTACAAGATGGCCGCGAGTGTGAGTGAGTGCAAGTGGGAGGTGGGTACAAGATGGCCGCCATGTGGGAGGTGGGTACAAGATGGCCGCCAAAAAAAAAAAAAAAAAAAAAGTTCCGGCAAAAAAATGTATTCATCCGCGGTGATGCGGTTTGGCCGCGGTTTTGGCGGTAATTCGGTCTCGGGAAAAAGCTTCCGCGGAGAAAAAGTAGTCCCTAGATAAAATGGTCCGATGGGGTCGAGTGAGGTATCAAAGTGAAGCTTAGGTGAAGGGGCATCTAATGGGCTGGGTGAGGGGTTGACATATCGGCCTTCTGCGCATGCGCGGTGGCCGAAGGGTATGAAAATAGCCTTTTTGGAACTAGGGGAGCCCCTAGTGGACCGATGGCGTCGAGTGAGGTATCAAAGTGAAGCATTCATGAAGGGTCATCTGATGGGCTGGGCGCGGGGTTGAACTATCGGCATTCTGCGCATGCGCGGAGGCCCAAGGGTATGGAAATAGACGTTTTGGAGCTAGGGAAGCCCCTAATGGACCAATGGGGTCGAGTGAGGTATCGATGTGAAGCATTCGTGAAGGGGCATCTGATGGGCTGGGTGTGGGGTTGAAATATCGGCATTCTGCGCATGCGCGGTGGCCCAAGGGTATGGAAATAGCGGTTTTGGAGCTAGGGGAGTCCCTAATGGGCCAATGGAGTCGTAGGAGGTATCAAAGTGAAGCATTCGTGAAGGGGCATCTGATGGACTGGGCGTGGGGTTGAAATATCGGCATTCTGCGCATGCGCGGTGTCCCAAGGGTATGGAAATAGACGTTTTGGAGCTAGGGGAGCCCCTAATGGTCCAATGGGGTCGAGTGAGGTATCAAATTGAAGCATTCATGAAGGGGCATCTGATGGACTGGGTGTGGGGTTGAATTAGGATCATTCTGCGCATGCGCGGTGGCCCAAGGGTATGAAAATAGACGTTTTGGCATCTAGGGGAGCCCCTAATGGTCGAATGGGGTCGAGTGAGGTATCAACGTGAAGCCTAGGTGAAGGGGTATTTGATGGCTGGGTGGGTGCATGTAAAATTTTTCCTGAAAAAAAAAAAATACGGAACACGGACTTTATCGAAAAACCTGGGAAAATGCCTATATGGGGTATGAGGGGTATATAGGTCGCCGGGCTTAACGGGGCTTGTCTATCAACAGAGTTATCTTCCCCTAGTTCCAGGGTGGGTGTATGTAAAAATTTTCCTGAAAAAATACGGAATACGGACTTTATCCTAAATTACGGGAAAATGCCTATATGGAGTATGGGAGGTATAGGACCATCCTGGGAAACGTACCTCTATACATTTGCGGTAGGGTTGTGAGGTCTCGTTTTACTCGTCTCGTCATTTAGAACATGATAGGAAGTGTCCCCGTGCGAATCGGTGAAATTTTTGAAAAAAGTCACCGAACCCCATATAGTCCCATACTGAGGGTATAGGATCAATGTTTGTCCCCCTGGGAAACGTACTTCTATACATTTGCGGTAGGGTTGTGGGGTCTCGTTTTACTCGTCTCGTCATTTAGAACATGATAGGAAGTGTCCCCGTGCGAATCGGTGAAATTTTTGAAAAAGTACGATATAGCCTCACATAGTCCCATACTGAGGGTATAGGACCGATGTTTGTCCCCCTGGGAAACGTACTTCTATACATTTGCGGTAGGGTTGTGGGGTCTCGTTTTACTCGTCTCGTCATTTAGAACATGATAGGATGTGTCCCCGTGCGAATCGGTGAAATTTTTGAAAAAGTACGATATAGCCTCATATAGTCCCATACTGGAGGTATAGGATCAATGTTTGTCCCCCTGGGAAACGTACTTCTATACATTTGCGGTAGGGTTGTGGGGTCTCGTTTTACTCGTCTCGTCATTTAGAACATGATAGGAAGTGTCCCCGTGCGAATCGGTGAAATTTTTGAAAAAAGTCGAGCCCCATATAGTCCCATACTGGGGTATAGGTTCAATGTTTATCCTACTGGGAAACCCACTTCTATATATTTGCGGTAGGGTTGTGGGGTCTCGTTTTACTCTGTCTCGTCATTTAGAACACGATAGGAAGTGAGAATCGGTGAAATTTTTGAAAAAAGTCACCGAGGCCTGGGTAGGCCCATAGGCCTATACTGCATGGCTATGGGTGTATAGGCCCATACGGGGTGGACATGTTGGAGTCTAGGTGGGCCACTCATGGTCCAATGGGGTCGAGTGAGGTCTTATTTTGAAGCTCTCGTGGAGGAGCACTTGACTACACTAATGGTTCGTCCGTGTTCAATAGTCTGCGCATGCGCAGTCTGGCCGTAGTATAGAAAACAGGCATTTTGGGTGCTATGTAGAGGTGTGTTTGGGTTAGAGATGAGCTAATCACGGTTCGAATGGGTCGTGTGAGGTGTCAAAGTGAAGCTTGTGTGGGGTAGAGTCAGAATGGTGTGTTTTTGAATGCATGTCGCGTTAATCTGCGCATGCGCAGTTGGTTGTAGTAAGTAAAGTGGCCATTTTGGGGCAGCGAAGGAAGTTATTTGGGGTCGAGATGGGCTAATCACGGTTCGAATGCGTCCTGAAAGGTGTCATCTTGTAGTTCTCGGGGTGTACACTCCGATTTGAGGGATGTTCGCGTCATCTGTGACGTCATCGGTGACGTCATCGGTACGAGTAGTAGCGAAAGTGGCCATTTTCGGGCAGTACATGAAGGTATTTGGGGTCGAGATGGGCTATTCACGGTTCGAATGCGTCCTGGAAGGTGTCATCTTGTAGTTCTCGGGTGTACATTCCGATTTGAGGGATGTCCGCGTCATCTGTGACGTCATCGGTGACGTCATCGGTACGAGTAGCAGCGAAAGTGGACATTTTCGGGCAGTACATGAAGGTATTTGGGGTCGAGATGGGCTATTCACGGTTTCAGATGCGTCCTCGAAGGTGTCATCTTGTAGTTCTCCGGGAGTGTACATTCCGATTTGAGGATGTTCGCGTCATCTGTGACGTCATCGGTGACGTCATCGGTACGAGTAGTAGCGAAAGTGGACATTTTCGGGCAGTACATGAAGGTTTTTGGGGTCGAGATGGGTTATTCACGGTTCGAATGCGTCCTGGAATGTGTCATCTTGTAGTTCTCGGGGTGTACATTCCGATTTGAGGGATGTCCGCGTCATCTATGACGTCATTGATGACGTCATCGGTACGAGTAGTAGCGAAAGTGGACATTTTGTGGGTGCGTGAGGGTGAGTTTGGTGTAGAGATGCACCATCCTTAGTCCGAATGCGTCGTGTGAGGTGTCATTTTGTAGCTCTCGAGGTGTACATTCCGAATTGAGGCATGTCCGAAGCATCTGTGACGTCATCGATGACGTCATCAGTAGAGTATTAGCGAAAGTGAGCCTTTTGGGGCGGGTGGGAAGGTATTTGGTGTAGAGATGGACCATCCGCGTTGCGAATGCGTCGTATGGGGTAACGCATGTTGTAGCTCTCAGGTATAGACTGATTCAGGGATATTTATAGCATCTGTGACGTCATCGGTGACGTCATTAGTACAAGTTGTAGCGAAAGTGGGCCTTTTGGGGCAGTGCAGGAAGGTATTTGGTGTAGAGATGGACCATCCGCGGTCCAAATGGACCGTGTGAGGTGTCATCTTGTAGTAACGCCCACCAACACCATTCTTAATGCTTCAACGCCCTGGTGAAATAGCTCAGAAGCTCTGATATTCCATGGAATTGTCACTAATTCTTCGAAATGCAGTGATGCCCGTCAACGCCCGTCGTTACACCTTAACACTCTAACATAACGCCATGATATAGACCAGAGAGAGATCAACAACAGCAACAACAACAAGGATGACACATGAGAGAACAACAACAACAACAAGAAGTTTTTTTCATATAGTTTATTCTCCCCAATGTTACATCATACCCACGCTGGGGGAGCCGCGTTGGGTATATTTACAATTCAAGAAGATTCTTATCCAATCAGAGGCCACCATTTTGCATGTTTCATATTCGTTCCTGTCCGTTAGATGTATTCTTGTCCAATCAGAAGTCTCCATTTCAGAAAGTGCCATCTGGACCGTTTATTCTAATCAT